>PVIJ01013766.1:0-43734 GCA_004024925.1 Scalopus aquaticus | reverse complement strand
TCTCTCTGCCTAGGACCAGACCCTGACCTCTGTGGGCCATCCCCCAGTCCTCCCCCAGACTGGAGTTGACCTCTGCGCCTAAGGCTATGCCTAGATCTTTGCTACCCCTGGACACTTCCATAATGCCAATTGTCCCTCTCTGCCCACCCCCTTGCTCTCTATTTGAGCATTGCCAGGGACTTCCCAACCCCTCTCCCTCCCCCCCCTTCCAGAGCAGGTATCATTGCCTACTGCCACCCTCACCTCAGACTGGATGGTGAACACTTCCCATGCTGGGCCTGACCCCCACTCCCCACAGGACCAAGAGCAATTATCATTTAGTGGCATGGTGGGCTCAGGCAGCAGCTTTCCCTGAGTTTCCTGAAACACATTACCCACATTATTTTTCACTCGATACCTTTCGAGAAGCCCTTGAGAGAGCTGAAGGATGTGGTTTAGTCCTGGTTTACAGATGGGCTGTGCAAACAGAAAGGTATGCACGGTTTTCAGGAGCCCAGAGTAGCAGAGCCCACATTTGCCAGAGCCTAAACCAGCATCAATTACAAGTGATTGCAGTTAGGGAAAGACTATAAGGCTGGTACAGAGACAAGCCTGTGGATTTGGGCCCGCTACCAGCTCTGCTGGGGAACAGGCACCGCAGACCCACGGGTGGCCCAGGTTGCTGGTAACCCGAACCCAAGGAGGAGACAGAGAAGACCTTGCTCCTTGGGAATAATCAAGGGTGATTGAGAGCTTTGTTCTGGGTCCAGGCAGGAGCAAGGAAGTTAGCTAAGGAAGGAGAGAAAGAGAAGAGGGAGCGTGCTGGGCAAACCCACTGGCCTCTTTTTACCTTACCTTCCTTATCTCTGACACCAGAAATACAAGTTCCCTTTCCCGGGGCAGTTCCCAGGCAGTTTCCACAGACATGGACACAACCAAAGAGTCCATGCTCTTGACTGTTACCTACCCCCCAGCAGCCACTTGTCCCCACCTTCTGATCTTCAGCTGGGCTGATGGCTGCCTAGAACCAAGACGCTCTTCCCAGCCTTCCCTGCGGCCATTTTAGTCACATCACCAAATTCTGCCCATAACTGTAAATGGAGCGTCATGCGCAGGCCTGGGGAGTGTTCTAAAAGGGAGGCCATGCCTTTGTTGTCCCTTTCTCCTCCATCCTGGGCCACAAAGTGGAAGCCACTTAAAGACAATGGCTGAGCAGTGAGACACCCATCGCTGTTGACTTGCAGAAGCCGCTCTTACAGCCTCTAGGCTCTTGACTGTTGAAGAGGAAAATAACCTCTATCTTGTTTTCAGCACTGTTTTTCTCTCAGGGGTAGAGTCTGTCACTTACAGCTGAGCCTAAGCCTGGTCACTACAGACTGGAACCTAGATCTGTCTGTCACCAAGCCCAGACCCAGCTACACAAGGGCCCCTGTGCCACCGCAAGTCCCAAAGAAAGGCCGTGGGCACCACTCAGGACTTGCCAGTGAGTAGTCCTGGGTCCAGTTGACCCTCCAACATTAGGGTACAACTATGAGGTGCCTGTGGCCAGCACCTCAGGGCTTGGGGTTTCGAGAAAGACAGGAAAAAATCTTGAAGAATGGGAAGGCTGAGGATAGGAGGAATGACTAGAAACTGCTGGCTGGCTCGCTTAAATCTAGCATCTGGGGAAGCAGAAATATATTCTCAAGTGGCCTGCAAACAGAGCATGGTAGCCAGCAGGCTCAGCTCTGACCCCAACTCAGAGGGACTGCTGAACAACTCTGTACCACCAGGCAGAAAGCACCTAAGGGGGTCTTCCCTCCACCACCTGGGACAACAGCCCACCTATGGCGGCTACGTCCTTCAGCCTGACACCCTTTTCAGAGCCAGCACCACCCAGTTTTCCTCTGGGTATTCCCACCCACCTTTCAGCAGGAGGGGTTGAAAAGGGGCTTTTTCCATCCCAGAATCCAGGACACCCCATGACTCAGGCCTGGCCTACAGAGTACCTGTATCCCCCAAACATCCTGATTGGTCAGGGCTGAGCAGTGACCCAATAAGATACAAGGAGACTTCCTGAGTCTATTGAGAAGAGCTGAGTTTCTTCTTCCCTGGATTTGAACCTGGGAGGGTGTAAGTGGGGTTGCTGGAAGCCATTTTCCTGCCACAGAAGCCTCAGGATAAAACAGGAATGTGCAGGGCCGAGAGACTAAGAGGCATCCTGATTGCCAACCTGAAGGTCATCAGCTCTCAGATATACATGTGCAGTCTCAACAATTTCTCCCCTGTCACCATCCGGAACTCTTTAACTGTGTACATTTTGGTCTTTAACTGGAATGTCATTTCTTCTCCAGCTGGCAAAATCCCCCTCCAGCATCTCCAGGCCAGCTTAATCGCCCGTCCCCTGAGGAGGCCAGTTCTCTGTCCTCTGACCTAATTAAGCACCAGGTCAGAATGAGTGAACCATTCCCATGTTGCTCCACCACAAGCATAAGAACCCCTCAATAACAGAGCCTGACTCTCCCTCATCTCCATATCCAGTGCCCAGTATCCAGTAGGTGCACACTAAATGCTGCTTGAATAAATAAATGAATGACTGCAGAGAAGCAAGCTAATCGTTCATCAAGTTTATGGATGACATGAAATTGGGAGCAGTTTCTAGCCAGAGGTTAGAATCATAAAGCAGATTGGCTTTCGCAAATGAGAGTGTGGCAAGGCTGAATCGGAATTGGATGACGTTCATTAAGTAACTAGTTTGAAGAAGTCGTTGCTGCGAGTCTGAGATCTGGGGATGTAATGGTTTCTGTGCACGTTTCAAGACAAGCTGTGGGTGGCAGGCTGGATGTGCAGGGAAAGAAGCTGGCCACAGAGGTCTGGGCTTCAAACGGGTCCCCCCTCAAGGTCAGCTCGTGGGCTTGTGACAAGCAAGACCCTAGCAAATCCTTCTGCCTCCAACAAGCTCTCTCCTAGCTCTGTATTTTGGGAGACAGAGAAGATGAGGGGAAACAACAACAAAAAACCTATAAGATAGTGAAAAAGAAGACAAATTAGATTTCTGAAGTTGGGTTAAAGAGGCAGGGGTTGCTGCATCTGCAAGGAAAAGATGGAGAAAACTATTTCCTTGATGGGCTTTAGAGAAGGTGCCCCAAAGGAGGGTGATGGGCAAGAAGGAGGTGGCAGCCTGCCCAGCCCCCACTGCTGCCTTGCGAGCTGCCACCACCCCTGCTGTTTACGTTTTTATCGTTTGCAATGAAAGATGATGATGTGTGTGCGCGCTGTATTGATTGTGCCTCTTAGATTTTTATGTCATTGTGGAAAGTGGCAATTATGCTCGCCTGCTCTGGAGGGAGCAATCAGCCCCAGGGGAGGACAGCAGGGTCAGGAAAACTCAGAAAGCAGCCAGAGGGGTCCAGCTTAGGGGCTGGGAGCATGAGGCAGACAGGACAGGGGAAGGGCTGGTAGAGCCTGCAAAGGGACAGGAATCCCATCGAGCAAATGTACCTTCTACCCTAGGCTGTCAGCATGTATTAAGCACTTGGGTGTACCAGGTAATCAAGTCATTGTCCCAACTACTCTGAAAGCCCCCAGTGGCTTCTCTTTTGAATTTAGATTAAATCTGCTCTGTTTATCAAGACATATCTCATCTGACCCCCACTCACCTCTCTGGAAGCATTTGCCAAGGAAAATTATGGCTGCAGATGAAATTAAGGTTGCTTCTAAATTCCATCCTCTCCCATCCTCCTCTGTCTCTGCCATCTAGGCATCTGGCTTTCATTATGGCCTGCCCACATAGCAAGTTTGGTCCTGCCTCAAGGCCTTTGCTTTGCCTATTCCCTCTGCCTGGAATGCTGTTCTCCACACTCTGCTCTGCCATTGTCTTCCCATTCAGGTCTCAGATTAAGTATCACTTTTTCACGGAGTCATAGCATGAGAACCCCATGTCATGTCCACACCAGTCTCTTTCTATCAAATCTCTGTCTTTTCTTCATAATACTTTTCACTCTCAGATATATTCTTGTGTACTTATGGGTTTATTGTTTGTCTCTCTCACCAAATGTAAATGCAAAAATAATAGGGAGTTTTTTGCTTGTTCACTGTTTGCCACTAGTACCTAGAGGAGTTCTTGGTACGTGACATGAGTATAGTGAATGTTGATCAATACTACTAGCTCTAGTTAACAATAGAGAAAACTGAGATTCAGCGAGTGTATTAATTAGGACTGTGTTAGACTAAGTAACAGAATAACCAACCAATACCTAGAAGTGGGTAACTGCTGATATTGGTCCAGTTGCTCAGTGGTGGCCTCCATCTTTCTGCCCAGCTTTTCTTAGGCCATTACTCTTAGCTTGTTCTTCGTGGCCCCAGAGAGGCTGCTGCTGCTCTTGACAATTTGGTTCAAAGCTAGAAGATGAAAAGGCAAGATTCTGATCCAGCATTTTTGTTGGGTCTTTTCCACTTCCAAAACACCCCTAATCAAGATTCTACTTCCAGCTCATGGGCCAGATCTGTGTCACTTGCTACAAAAGATATTGGGAAACTGAAATCTCTGGGCTCTGAGCTAGAGGAAGGTAGAGGAGAAGTGGATTGGGCAGGAGTATTGAGTGAGCCAGCCACAGTGATGGCCAGACAGGTGTGGAGATTTGCTCATGATCACAACCATAAGTAGCGGAACTGGGATTTGAGCCCATGTCTGTCTGATCCCAAGGTTCATGCCTTATTTTTCATACCCTTCAGGCTTCCCTTCTGGCATCTGAGTTAGGGAGCAAAGCCACTAGGGAGATACCAGGAGTGCCATCAAGTCTTCAGCCTAGTACCTGCAGCTCTGTCGAATCTGGGTTTTCCTTATTCCAACATGTCCCTTTCCTCCCACAACATACTCCTGGGCTCCAGCCACAACAACCCACTCAGGGCTCCCTGTGCCCACTCTCCTTCCCTCCTCTACCCCTCTGCTCAAGCTCTTCTTTGCCTGGAGCCTCTGCTAACCCTGTATCACTCTGCTTATCCTTCTAAGACCAGAAGGGCACCTCCCCTAACTCCTTTTCTCACTCATTCATGTGCTGGGGAACTCATTCAGAGGGGGATACAGACAATAAACAAAAGAAATAAGACCACTTTATAAATAGGTAGGTGTGAAAACGAAACAGGGTGATGTGTTAAGAGGAACTGGGAGGCTGTGGTTAGCATAACAAAGCCCCTGACCAAGATGTTCACAGTTCTCACCCACCAGAACCTGTTACTACATTAGGTTTGGTGCCAAAGGGGGAATTAAGGCTGCAGGTGGAATTAAAGTTGACTCTGGCATAGTAAAGATTTGGCTGGCTTCTGTACCTGGTTCCTGGGAGGTAACCTCTAAATCCTTGGAAGTTCTGGAGTAATAGGAGTGTCTTTGTTATTCATGGTGGCCCCTGGACCACACCTGATGGTTTATGCTAATGAGTGGACTAAAAATAGTGCCTGGTCAGGCAGAAAGATTATCCTTGTGATTAAAGAGTTGGCACTCTGAATCACAAGGTATCAACCCACCATGGTAGAAGAAGAGGCTGGACATTGAGTCCAACCACATGGCCAGTGAGCCAATCAATTCAACTGATCACACCTACACAATGAAACCTTAAAACTCTGGACACAGAAACTTCCTGGTTGGCAGTGCAGATATTCCTTAACTTACAATGGAGCTACATATCAATAAATCCATTGTAAATTGAAAATATCATAAACTAAATCATTGAAAGTTGGGGACCAGCTGAATCCAAACAACACTGACAACACAGTAGACGGCATGGTATCAAGTGTCCTCCCTCACGGTCCCCTGACTGACGGGGAGCTATGGCTCTCTGAGGCTGCCCAGCATCGTACAGTGTATCGATAATCTGGGGAAAGATCAGAATTCAAAATTTGAAGTATGGTTTCTACTGAACGTGTATCAACTTTGTACCATCATACAATCAAAAAACCCTAAGTTGAGGGCCTCCCTGGTGGTGCAGCGGTTAAGCCCTGCGCTGTGGAGTTGTCGGCAATGGTTACACCAGTTCGACTCCGGGCCAAGGAGATTCCCACATGGCACGGTAGACCTCTCCTGCCTTGCCCACTGCTCCCCTCAGCAGTGTGTTTCCGTCAATCTGCCTGTGCTGCTCCCCACTCTGTCTCTGGTGAACCCTCTCGCTGCCCCACGCCTCTGGCCTGTATCCCAGCTTGTATGCATAAATAAATAAATCTTTAAAAAAAAAAACCCTAAGTTGAAACTTCCTAAGTCAGGGATCATAGGTATTGGCTGTATTGTCATGCATTGACAGCCGGAAGAATAACATTTTCTGATAATGTTAATGTGATAATGCAGGGAGAGAACACAGAACCTTTATGTTTGGGGCCTTTCCAGAACTAGTCCTGTGGTGTCTCTACCTTTGGCTGGGTCTGATTTGAGTCCTTTTGTAGTCATAGAGTGCTTTCCTGAGTTCTCTGAGTCATTCTAACATATTATGTAACCTAATGGGAAGTGGTAGCCAGGTGGTAAGAAGTAAGGGTGGCCTTGAACTTGTAATTGGTGTCTGAAGTGAAGGCAGCCCTGTGGAGGACCATGGCCTTCACCTGTGACATCTGACACAGGTACTTGGTGTCAATACAGGTTGCTAATCAGCTGACCTTGAGTTGGGGAGATCACTCGGAATTCTGGTGGGCTCAGCAATAACACTCCTTAGAAGTGGAAGTTCAACCAGAGAGACAACCAGAGAAAAGACAACCAGAGAGAGAGCAACATGAGAGTGACCCGGCCAAACGTCACAGGCTTTGAAGATGGCAGGACCTCAAGAGTGGAGGAATGAGAACCTTTAGAAAATGAAATAGCAAGGGATGAGATTTTTCCCTCAGAGCCTTGCAGAAGAACATAGTTTAGCTAACACCTTGATTTTAGTCCAGTATGACCCAGTTTGAACTTCTGACTTCCAAAACTGTAAGATAACAAAAATGCGTTGTTCTAAACTTCTAGGTCAATGGCAATTTGTTTGTTAGAGCAGCAGTGGGAAACTAATACAGGCTACTACTTTGTTGGGGGTGGGGAGGGTCAGGAATGGTGCCCTGAAAAGGTGACAACTAAGGTGAAATCTTCTGTCACATTGTTACAGACTTTGTAAGAACCTAAAAAACATAAACCTCACCTGACTCATCTTTGTACTGAGTCACTTTCTGAATCAGCAGGGATAAACTCCCTGCTGAACTCCTCAAGAATTTTTCCCCTTGAAGCATTTTTATTTTTTAAATACAGTAGAATTGTCTTTTTGTCTATGAATTTTAGCACATAGATAGATTCATGCAACCATCACATTTAGGATAAAGAAAAGTTCCATCATGCCTACAAAACTCCTGTATGTAATCCCTTTATAGTCCACATCCTTCCCACACCTGTAATCTCTGATGACTACCAGCCTAGTCTCCATCCTTGTACCTTTGTTTTCTCAAGTCTGTCACATAAATGGAATCACAGTACACAACCTTTTAAGACTGGCTTCTTTCACTTGGCCTAATGTCTTTAAATTTCTTTCAAGTTGCTGCATGTATCAAATTTGTTCCTTTTTACTGCAGAGTAGTATCCCACTGAATGGATATTCTACTGATTATCCATTCACATATTGGAGAATGATTAGGTTGTTTCCAACTAATTTCCAAATTATCAGGAAAGCAGCTATGAATATTTGTGTACCCATTTCCATATGGACATAAATTTTCATTCCTCTAGGATAAATACCCAGGAAATATGATTGCTAGGTCAGAAGGCATGTATATTTAGTTATGTAAGAAACTTGCAGGCTATTTTCCAGAATGACTACCATTTTCCGTTTCCACCTGTGATAGGTGAGGGTTCCAGTTGCACTACGTTCTCACAAGCACTTGGTTTTGTGAGCAATTTTTTTTTTATTTTGTCCATTCTAATAGGTGTGCAATTGTAACTTTTTGCCCTAATGTCTAATGAGGTTAAATATCTTTTTATGTGCTTATTAATCATCCTTATATGCTCTTGGAGGAAATGTTTGTTCAAATCTTTTCCCCAATTTTTAATTGGATTGTTGTTTTCTTGTTGTTTTGAGAGTTCTTCATATGCCTCTGATACAAATCTGTATATGGTGTGCAAATATTCTCTCTAGGCTTCTTGCTTGCCTTTTTGTTCTCTTAAGAATATCATTCTCTGAGTAGAAGTTTGATTTTGATGAAGTCCAACTTTTCCTTTTATGGATTGTGCTTTCACAGTCATAACTCTGTTTGTTCCCAGGTCACAAAGATTTCCCCCTATGTTTTCTTCCAAAGCTTTTATCTATCATCTATTTAGAATTAAATTTTTCCATAAAATGTAAGATTTAAGTTGATGTACTTTTTGCCTATGAAAGTGTTCTATTTTAACTTTCTTTAAAAACATTATGATCTCTTAGAATCATTCTTTAGGGGTTGCTCTAGGAATTACAATAGATACACTTAACTTCTCCAGCCTACTTAGAATTAATATTTTACTACTTCATATGGAATGTAGAATCCTTACCACTATAGGGGTTCCTTTAGCCTCCTCCTTTTCCATTGCATTTGTCTATTACATTACATCTACATCCACTGAAAATCCCATCAGACAATGTTGCATATTTTTGTTTTCAACCACCTGATATAGTTTAAAGAGCTCAATAGGAGAAAATAGTCTGTTAAAATTTTCCAAATAGTCACCATGTCTGCTGCTGTTCTTTTATTCCTGACATTTCAAGTTTCTTTCTGCTATTATCTCTCTTCTGTTGGAAGAACTCCTTTTAGCAATCTCTTAGAACAGGTCTCCTGGCAACAAATTCTCTTAGTTTTCCTTTATCCAAGAATGTCTTTATTTTACCATCATTCCTGAAGGCTATGTCCTCTAAAGAATTCTGACTTGATAGTCCTTTATCTTTCAGTATTTTTAAAAAGTTGTTCCACTTCCTTCTGGATTTCATGATTTCCAATGAGAATCCAAACCATTTGAACCATCGTTCCCCATTGTTCTCTGATGCTCTCAAGACTTTTTTCTTTGTCTTTGGTTCCAAAAGTTTATGATGTGTCTGAGTAGAGATTTCTTTGTGTTTATCCTATTTGAGACCCATCGAACTTTATAAGTCTATATGTTTATGTTTTTCACCCACCAAATTTGGAAATTTTACGCCATTATTGCTTCAAAATTTTTTCTAGACCCCACTATTTTATCCATCCAAAATTCAATAACATGAATGTTAGACCTTTTGGAATTATCCCACTGGTACCTGAGGCTCTAGTCATTCATTTTTTCCAATCTCCTTTCTCTCTGTTATGCAGATTAGATTTTTCTACTGGTCCATCTTCATGTTCACTGACTATTTCCTCTATCATCTCTATTCTGCTACTGAGCCTATCCAGTGAATTTTTTTTTTTTATTTCAGTTTCAGTTATTACATTTTCACTTCTACATTTCCATTTGGTTCTTCTTGAGATCTACTTCTGTGCTGAGATTTTGTCTTTATATTCATTTCAACAATGTTTGCCCTTTCATACTTTTAGTAGCTGCTATAAAGTCCTTGTTATCTCAGTAAAATCATCTTAGCATTGGAATTTGTTGATTGTCTTTTTCCTGGTTCTTCCTATATAGATATATTTTTCCTCTAGCAGTATTAACATTGTTGGATTCAGGTCAAAAGTTGCCACTAGCCTCCTGCAGCTTGTAGTTCCAATATCAATTCCATTTGCAAAGTTCTAGCAGTAGTTTTTAGATCTGTCCTGTAAGTGGACCACCCAAGGCCAATCTGAGATTTAGGTGGTGGTTATCGTTCAGTTCTCAGATCTGGGTATGCTATTTAGGGTCAGATGATGCAGCACTTGGGGATGAGGCCAGGATTTCATTTCAAAGGGCTGCTTTTCCCAGCTCCCCCCTCTCTGTGATCTGCCCTGTATTTTCCCATTCAGTAAGGTTCACTTTTGCAGTCCTCAGACCAGAAGACTGGGACTTTATTTACTCCCACCTGCTACACTCTTGCAGTAACTGCTTGTGTTGAGTCAGAACAACAAAAGCAGCAAAATAGCAAGGGCTTGTGCACTGCCATGAAACATGAGAGTTTCATGGAGAGGTAACTTCCTCTCCCTCAGAGTTTTAGCTTCCTACCAGCCCACAATGCTTTGGCTGCTCCTGCTGTTCCTGTTGCTACTGCTGCTGCTGCTGTCACATGATTGCTTGGTGCTGAGGTACAAAAGAATGGAAAAGGGGGAAAATAAAAGTGAAAAGAAAAATAAGAGACTCTAACTGCCTCTTTACGAGCAATAGCAGACTCCTTTCTTGGTCCTCAAGCCAGAATCAGAAGACTTTCCCCAGAAGTATCTCCATAGATGCTAATATCTATTTCACAGTTTCTAACTGCACTGAATTTTACCCAAAGGATACTGGAGGAAAAAATAGTAAAGTTGCCACTGATTTGACACAGGGTGCAGTTGTGTTGGCCTCATCTTACCTGAAACTGGAACATTCCAGAAGTTTTAAATAAATATGATGCATGCATATACGCAAGTACTAAATTCATCACTTAGTGGGCACTGCTAAATGTCAAGCACTTTAAAGTTTTATGCTTGCAGCCCTAGACTCAAACAGCTCAGGGCTGAACGAAGCCCTCTTTCTAGCTGTGTGATGTTGGGCAAGAATCCAAACATGTGATCTAAAGATCTCTTGCCTAGAAAACAGGGACAATTCTAGGAGTGTGGCAAAGATGAGACACAATAATGTCTATAAAGCCCCTTATCTCAGGACCCAACACATAGTAAGTGCTCAAGAAATGATAGCTACTCTTGGTGTTATTACTACATTTTTGTTGCAGGCAATCCTCTGATAGCAAACTACAGAGATGGACTTGACTGTAATAAACAAAAAGGAAAGTATATTTGGACTGCCAAAATCCACAGGAACTGAGGGTCCCAGGTCTAGAGAGCACAGAGACTGCAGACAGGGTTGAGGTTCACTATTGAGCTTTTCCCAAGCCCACAAACTGTCCTGAGCTCCCACTGCAGGAGATGGCTCCACTGCTGTCCTCCCATAAAGACTGCACTACTGGGGACTTTTCCAGAGGAAAATGGGGGCTAATAAGCAGGGATATGTGGATTCTAGAATGTCCCCCACCCCAAAAAAAATCTCTTCCCTTTTCCTAGTTATGAAATCACAGGTAATTAGCCTAAACTCTCTGCACCTTGGTTTTCTCACTTATGAAATAGGCTAATAACACTGGTCAACACTGAGATCATTACTGACTTAGTAAGGCCCTAATCTGTAATATCTTGGTGTGCTGAACATGAATATAACCCTGAAAAATTTTTATTAGCTCTCATTTTGAAGATATTTCATATAATTCGTTTTATATGTTTCACCGTGTAAATTTATCCAGTAGGACTGCAACATTCTAAATCAGCCTAGAATGATGTAATATTGCATCACATTGCATAATACCATCGTGCACACATCATCCAGAGTTGATTGCATCATTTTCTGATGCAATGCAATACTACTGCCAGGCGGCTGCTGAAGTAAGCTGACGTCAGCAGTGCACTATAGAAAGCCCTGTCGGAAAGGCTGAGCATTGAAAACATTTCAGACTTTGTGTGAGACAGTTTAAGCTACTGTTATATAGAACTGTTATTAATTTATCCATTTAGGCACAATACAGAACAGTAATACCTCAAAAGTGCATTAATAGCATGGACAATGTCTACTTATTTGTGGGGAAGTGACATTTGCCAACCAGAAGGAAAGTATCACTTCTCAAGTGAAGAAGGCTTATCATCTTTACTTCGGATGCAAGGTTGGTGATCAAGACAAGCCTTGGGCCCCGCATATATGCTGTGCTACATGTATAACACAGCTTTCACAGTGGTTCAATGGCAAAAGACCATCAATGCCGTTTGCAGTCCCCATGGTGTGGAGAGAGCCAAGCAACCACATAAAAGACTGTTACTTCTGCTTGGTTCCTCCTCTTTCCAGTGGGATAATGAAGCAAAAGAAGTCGAGAATAGTCTACCCAAACATTCTGTCTGCATTGAGACCAGTTCCACATGGTGAGAGACTTCCTATTCCAGAACCTCCAGCGGAATATTCTCTTGATTCATCTGATGAGGACAAGGGTGAGCTGACCTGTTCTTCTCCTGTTCCATCAGCATACAGTGATCCAGATTTTCACAGTGGTGTATCAACAACCCCACACACACTAACACAGAAAGAACTAAATGACTTGGTTCATGATTTGGACTTATCCAAGAACAAGGCAGAATTGCTAGGATCAAGACTCCAACAATGGAATCTTCTAGAAGAAGCTGTCACAATTACGTTATAGCGAAAGCGCCAACAGCAGTTGTAGCCTTTCTTCAGAAAGAAAAGTACTCTGATATTCTGTTCCAATATTGAGGGCCTCATGAATGCCTTAGAAATCACTCATGACCCACAAGAATGGAGACTATTTCTAGACTCTTCGAAACTGAGTCTTAAGTCTATGCTTTTGCACAATGAAAACCGTCTTCCATCTATTCCAGTAGCGCATGCTGTCCACATGAAAGAGACATACGATAACTTAAAGCAGCTACTGAATTCCATTGAGTATAACAAGTACAGCTGGCACGTCTGTGGTGATTTGAAGCTAGTTGCCCTTTTGATGGGACTGCAGCAGTGATATGCAAAATACATGTTTCTTATGTGAGTGGGATAGCTGAGAAAGTGAATTGCACTACTTGCAGAGGGAATGGACTCGCAGACAAAATGTTGCAGTTGGAGGGAAGTATATTCAGCACCCAGCTCTAGTCAAGACTCACAAAATTCTGCTACCACCCCTTCACATCAAGCTAGGTTTGATGAAGAATTTCATGAAAGCCATGGACCAGACCTCACCAGCTTTCCGATACCTGCATGAAAAATTTCCCTGACTCAGCAAAGGATAAAGAAGGAGTTTTTGTGGGTCCTCAGATTCAAGAGGTCTTTAAAGATGACTGGTTCAACAACTTGCTGCAGGGTGATACAAAACAAGCATGGAATGCTTTTCACCTAGTGTCTACAAACTTTCTTGGGAATGTTAGGGCAGAAAACTACAAGGAACTAGTAGAAGACATGCTGATACAGTGTCAGAAACTTGGCTGCAATATGTCTCTAAAGATCCACTTCCTTCATTCCCATCTGGATTTCTTCCCTGAAAACTGTGGTATGGTTAGTGATGAACATGGTCAACGTTTTCATCAAGATATCGCATCAATGGAACAAAGATACCAGGGAAAATGGTCCACTACAATGCTGGCTGACTACTGCTGGAAACTCCTCAGAGATGCTCCTGAACAGCTGTATAAGAGATAAGTGATAAATCTAAGAAGTAGTCTATAACTTGATTTTTTACAGGTATTAACTGTAGGCCTATTACTATTGGTATGCATTTTGTGATGTAAACATCTATTGCAAAAAAACTAGAGCCAAAATTAAAATTTGACTATCATATTCCTGTTGAGCACATACAAATTGATAGGAAATGACTAATTTTATTTCAGTAACATGACTTTTGTAAAAATTTGTTGCCCACTGAATCATCTGAATGGAAGATTTCATCCAGTAATGTCAGAAAAAGGTTATGACTCAAGATCAGTCACTGAACTAGTGCTCAATTTTACTGTTTTAGTGTAGTTATTATTATTACATGCAGGTGCTCATTCAATTCTCACAACCACCTCTGGGTGTTACTGAGCGTGGAGAAACTTTTAGGGCTGTGATAATGAACCAAGGGCACTGGTGGTGTTGCCCCTAAAGCTGGCTTGATTCCCAACAAAACTTACCTGTCAAGGCCGGGTGGTCAGGGTGCCATCAACAGTGGAGCAGGCTCTCAGCATGTGCCCCTGAGGGGGATGGATGGGAGCCACACAGGGGCAGCACTGGCAGTCTTGGGAGGGAGGGTGGGAGAAGGGTCTTGTAATGAGGGGAGCATAGGAGAGCCCTCCATCTGAGGCCCCACATCTGGTGGAAGCAGGGCTTTACTTGCTTGTGCAAAGTGTGTCTATCCTCAGCACATTCTGTCTTACTGTGTGCTTTTCTCATAAAAAGCATCAGTTACATGGATGAGGTTGTCAAATCTGCTTGAGAACCCACTCATGGACTGGGGGACAGGACAGGGACCCCTCAGCATCTGAGGGTCTAGCAGGAGAAGCCCTGGGCTTCCCCTGGGCTCCTGGAGCACAGCTGCATGGGGACCAGGGCCGGGGTGCCAGCAGGACAAAGAGGGGCAGGGGAAACAAAGGGACCTGGTAGGAGCTGCTGTGGAATAGGAGATGATGGTGCTGTAGCTGGTACCTTATTTTCATTTCATTTCTTTTCTTTTTTTTCTCCACTTAAGAAAAAGCTGTAACGAGACAGCCTATGGAATGGCAAGATTGATTGTGTCGTTCTGGCCTTTGAGGGAAGAAGGGGGGAAAAATCAAATTATTGGACAGGGTCCTTTTAAGGAGCTGCTGCTTTAATTTATTTTCTTATATTTTGTCAATAGCTGTTGTTTTTTTCTTAAACAAGTGCTGCACTTTATAAATGGATTTTGCTTGGGCAAAACAAACATAGGCATTTCATACTTTTCCTTCCTTCTAAAACTTGCTTAAAACACCATGAGTGGCCAAGAGGGAGTCATAGGGCCTGAGGGCTACTGGTGGCTCTAGAGAGAAACCCAGTGCCCTAGGGGGTGCACAGATAATCCTCTCCTGGCCACACGTCCTGGTTCCCAGGTTTAGTGAGGCTTCAGGCCCACCCCCAGGATGACAACCTCATATATAACTGATGCTTTTTATGCGAAAAGCACGCAGGACAAGATGTGTCAAAGGTAGACACACTTTGCACAAGCAGGTAAAGTCCTGCTTCCACCAGATGCACTTTTTAAAACACAGATAGCCCTCCCCCTTGAGTCAGTGGGCCTGGGGTGCATCCCCAGACTCTGCAGTTTATTTAAGCTCCGGTGACTGAATACTACACCCCAGCTCCTCAGCTGGCCTTCAGGCCCTCATCCCCACCTCACCCCAAGTGCCTGGACTCTTCTGGGAGTCTCCAGTATGTCCCTCTGTTTCCTAGGCCTGCAGGGCAGACTCACCTTCTCCATTGGCATATGCAGCCTTTTAACCTTGGGTGGTTGTGACTGTTCTGGGTTCATTCATTCACCTGCTCATTGAAAATGTGTGTATTCAGCACATTTGTATGCCAGGCACTGCACTTGGCATTACAATGAGTAATATGCAGAAATAAGAAAGGAAGAGAGACTCCCTCCCTGCCGAAACCCACAGAACAACTGAAGGTGGGGGAGGGGATCTGACTTTCCGGCCTCTGCTGAACCAGAGTTTCAAACCAGGCATCTCCTGGGGCTGGACCGGCCAGAGGTTGAGTGAAGAGACAGGCAGGCTTGTGGCTAATGCCAGATCAGGCCCCTTCCATATGAGGCCACATATGGTGATATGCCTGAGAAAAGCAGCTCAGTGTGGGCCGACCAGTTTTTCCAGAAGCTGGACATCCAGGTATGTATATGAGATCCCCTGGTTTTTCGATGCAATTCTGATTTTCTTTAAATCGTGTCATCCTGGGAATGGGCACAAAACCCGCCTGCCTTCCTGATGGCTGTTCAGCTGCCCCGGAGCTGGGTCACCGCATCTCAAACCCTCTTGTACACTCCAGCAGGGCCTGAGAAGAGGGAAGGGGCATAGCTAGAACACCTCCACCCTTCAAGGGGCCTCCCTGGGGGAAGAGGGGTGCTTGACCAGACAGCTTGACCTGGAAGCAGGCTCCTGCACCTGGGCCTCTGGCTTGGCTCAGACACTTCCCTGGGACACCCCTGGTCCCCATTGCTGCAAGTCGACCCCTCCTGCGGCCCCAGGAGGCTGAGTCCAAGCCTCAACCGCCTACCAGGAAGATAGTTTCACCCGGTTGTTCTGCCGACTTAAATAATAAATTGCAGTAGAGAGAGGAAAATTAAGCAATGCAGGGTGGGGAGGCAGGGGCTGGAGGCTGCGATGGAAAATTTGATGAGGAGGCAGCGAAGTGAAAAGCAGTGGGCAGGCCGGCTGGCCTCCACCTCCTCTGGGCTGGTGGGGGGGGGGGGGTCTCTTCGTCCCACCTGGCCAGTCCCCTCCTCCCATCACTGCTCCTCTGCCCCCCTCCCCAGCTCAGACCTGGAGCAGAGCTGCATTGCAGCCTCCTCTGTTAAAACCAAGAATCTAGTTGGCTCCTGTAGCTACTTAAAGCAAGATGAAACTCCCCTCTCAGCCCTCCTCACCCCCTCACCTTTGGTAAGCACAACCCCTGCACACTTCCCCAGTAGCAGCCTTGCTCCCCAAAGGCTTGGCACCCAGGACCCCTCAGATTTATCTCCATCATGGTGCATCCTGAAAAGCAGGAGTGGAGGTGCCCCCCACCCTTCTGCTTTCTTCCTCACACCCCTTGCTCTCCCTTTATCTGTATTCTACTCTTCTCTGAGGACTGCAGGGAGCACTGGAAACCCCAACCTCACCTTTCCACCAGCAGCAACAGGTCAGATCCTCCCAGACCTCCAGAGTTGGAGAGCCCTGGAGTGAGGTGGGGGTATTTCTGCCCCCTCCCAGCTGGAAGGATTGGAGAAAAACTCCCTCATTCTGTGTGGAGTTGGGGGCCCCAGGGCAGTGGGATGTTCCTCACTGGTAAGGGGAGGCCGGGGATTAGTGCAGGCACAGCAGGCCAGGGGCCAGAGGTGGGGGCTAGGCTTATAGGAGAAACAGGCCGACAGTGTGGGGGGGGGGGACCCAGAAGGCCCCAGGGGTCTGCCCTTCATTCTCAGTGCCTCGGGAAGTGCGGCTTCAAGGAGGTGAGGAAGGAACACAGCTGATCCGGTTTGTTCCTTTTAAAGGGAACAAATCTGCAGTGAAGCACAGAGCAGGCCAAGGGTTGGCCCCGGCCCTCTTGGGCACCACCTGACTCAGCATCCACGCCAGCTACATGGCTGCGCTGGCCCAGCCCACCCCGCAGGCTTCACCTGCACAACCCAACGCCAGTCAGCAAATTGTCCAGGTACTGAATTTGCCGGAGCCAAATGTCTTCAATAGTAAGTCGCTTCTTTCCTTTCTTCCCACTTTCCCTTCAAATAACACTTCCAGTTGTCCTGTTACCATTTCTGAGGCCTACTTTCTCCTTCACCCCAACCCCCTTTGCCTTTCTTTGTCTTCTCCCCATTCTCTCCTGTCAGCGTCCCCTCTCCCCATATTAAACATTTGCGCTTTCTCTCCAGGAATTGAATGAACACTTCTGCCACCCATGCTGCATGCCAAGAACATACTTGTGTTACTTCCACGACAGTCGTCATAGGATATCTCAGCTGCAAGTCACAGAAACCCAAACCAATCGGCCTGGAGTAGATGACCTGTGTAAGTGGTAAGTCCATGGGCAGGTCAAGTTTCAGGCATAGCTGGACCTGGGGTGCACACTGTGTTTCTAGGACTGTTCTGGATGGATTACTTGTCTCCCCCAAACACACAATCACATGTCGGAGACCCACTCTCCAGTGTGACTGTATTTTGGAGATATGGCCTTTATGGAGGCAATTAAGGTTAAATGAGGCCATAAAGGTGGGTCCTAACCCACCCATTAGTGTCTTTGTAGGAAGAGACGCAAGAGGGACACTCCCTCCCCCACACCCTCCCTCCCGACTCCCTCCCTCTCCTTTCTCCCCTGCCCTACTGTGTGAGGACCCAGCAAGAAGAAGGCCACCTACAAGCCAAGAGAAGAAGTTTCAGGATGAAACTACCTTGCCAACACCTTGATCTTAGACTTCCCAGTCTACAGAGCTGTCAGACCTAAATGTCTGTGGTTGAAGTCACCCCATCTGTGGTATTTTGTTTTATCAGCCCAAGCTTGGTCAGAATGTGGGCTTTGTTGGCTGTGTCCACCCACGCCTGAAGCTGGAGATCAAGGTCAGCCCTACCAGACCTGCTAGGAGAGGAAGGTGGAGCACTGCACAGGGGAAAGTTGTGGGTCAGGCAGAAACAGCAGAGCCCACTGTTCTGGGTGAGGAGCTGAAGGTTCAGGCCGCTTAGAGACTTGCCCAGGATCAGAGGGCCCTTTCAAGCTCCCCAGGCCACTGGGTCCTACCCACCCCAGGCCTACACAAGGATACCTCCCCCCACATCCCAGCAGCCTCCTCCACAACCCTCTTATGACCCGACAGGCCACCCAGGTCCCCTGCCCACCTTCCTCCCTCCTCATTATAGGCTCCTGTCAGTGCCACTCACCAAACCGGACTGCACGGCCCTGGAAGAGGGATGGCTCTGCTCTCCACTTTTTCCACTTTATTCCCCGGAACCTGCATGCACCAGATGGATGGGTCCTGAGGAGGGGGGGAAGCGCATTCAAGTCCACGCCAGCGTCCATCTGCATGACCGGGACTTGGAGGGAGCCTTGCCGAGCTGCCTCTGTGACCCCTGGGGGACGCACTGTCCAGAATTAAGCCGTGGGCTGTGGGTATGAATATTCAGGCCACTAAACCCTGTGCCAAGATCACCACCATATGTTCCTGCTCTCTGTTTTCTTCTCTATTATGAACCCCCATTTTCTATCCAGCAGCAAATAAGTCTTGGTCAGTTCAACAATTTGGGTTTAAACTCAATTGATTCAGGACCCCCCTTCCCCATTTCCTTGTCCCCAGATTCCAGCGAACAAGGATGGTGTCACAACATAGGGGGGTAGCAGATGGGTCACAGGTCGTTGTGGCACCTGCTGGCACCTCCAAAGACAAGCACGGGGACATCTGGTTCTTGGCTGTCACCTCCTTTCAGCGTTGGCAGCTGATGAGGTGTCTCTGTCCCCATCTGGTCCCTGCTTGTAAGGGCCGAATGGTTTTGGCCTCCCCTTGTAACAACTGGGAGGCCCCTCCAGGGCCTCCTGGGGGACTTGGCTGCTCCCCTCTGCGCTGTGGAACTGGGATACTCACTGGGCTGTCTCATGGGCTAGCTGCTGACCCACCTCCCCACATCCTGTCTGCTGTCAACACCTCGCACCTGGGGACCTCACCCAGCTCGGAAATAGGACTCAGGTGGCATCAGATCCCAGCACCTTCCCTAGCCTCCCCTGCACACACAAGAAAGCCCTGCGGACCCAGCTCTTCATTCTACTCTTTGTTCAGAAATCTCAACCTCATCTCTAAGTGACGAGGACCTAAGACACGCTGGTGTTCCGCATTCACGGCTTATGATGAGACTTGGACTTTTGGAAGCTCAGAGTTAAGATTTAGCTGCTTCTTCCCCTCTCTGCTTCTCTGCAGAGTTTGCATCCCGCTGGCAGAGGTCTGGTGGCTGTGGGTGGTGGGCAGTGTGTCATGGAGAGACGGCTTTACAGGCATCAGCAGCCCACCCGGGGGAAGATCTCAATGTCACCCCATCCCCAGGTGGGGGTGAAGCCACAACCGCAGGGAGATAAGGTCATTTCTGGTGGCATTTTGTACTGAGATCTATACGCGGTGGATGGGGACAGCTGTCGGACCCTCCCTCTGGGGCAAGTCCATCCAAGCATTAAGATGTCCAGTGGGAGCTCCTGGAAGAGTCCAGCAGAGCTATCCTGTCTGGCCTGCAGAGGCCAAGCGGACCTGGAAGTTGAAACCACCAGCCAGCGGTTGGTGAACGAGGCCCAGGGGCTGAAATCTGGCTGGAGATGCTGGCTGTGTCATGCCAGGATGGGCCTCTTGGGTTCTCTGTGTTTAAATATCTGTTGCTCTCCTTTGACATTCAGGAAACCTTTGTGAAGTCCCAGCAGAAACAAGGCTGTGCTCAGGGGACCCAAGACAAAGGACATTCACATGGGAGCCACACATAGAAAGTGGCAGCATTTGCCCAGCCCTGTGAGACTCAGGGGACAGTGGTCCAGGTTTCATTAATGGGAGGCCCTTGCAGGGGCTCCCCAGTGGAAGGAAGGATTACAGCTTCTAGACAAGAGGCCCATTTGCCTAGTCACATCAGGGGGTATCACCTGGTCCCTGGTGGCCCCCTAAATCTGAGTCCCTCAAAGTACTGATGTCACCTCAAAAGCAACTATCAGGTGTCTTTTGGTCCCAAGTGACCAATGTCCCATTGTGACCATCTTAATCCCAAGAAAAAATATGCTGACTCAGTTGATAGTGAAGAGGTGGCTGAGATGACCATGGAAGCCTCTGAAAAGGTTAATTTCATGCGCCCGCTTGATGGGGTCAAACATTATTCTGGGTGTTTCTGTGAAAGTGTTTCTAAATGAGATTAACGTTTCAGTCCATAGACTGAGTGAAGCAGCTTGCCCTCCCCAGCGTGGGCGGGCATCGTCCAGCTGGTTGAAGGCTAATAGGACAAAAAGACTGACCCTCCCCTGAGGTAGAGAGAATTCTTCCTCCTCCACAATTTCAAATTGGGACATCAGTTTTTTTTCCTTCCTGGTGACTCAAACTGAAACACCAGCTCCTCCAGTCTTGAGCCCTGGGCTTTGGACTTGAACTCCCATGGCCATGCCTGGGTCTCCAGCTTGCCCACTCATCCTGCAGTTCTTGGGCCGTGTCAGCCTCCATAATCATATGAACCAATTCCATACAGTATATATGTTATGTATCAACTTGATGGGGCTGCAGTGCCCAGCTATTTAGTCAAACATTATTCTGGGTGTTTCTGTGAAGGTGTTACTGGATGAGATTAGTGTTAGAGTCAGTAGTCCGAGTAAAGCAGTGTGTATATAAACACACATCCTATTGATTCTGTTTCTCTGGAGTGCCCTCACCAGTACTGCCTTGTGGGGGGCCTTTGAGACAAGGAAGCTCCAAGTTTGGGTCAGGAGGTAGTCAGAGGGGAGCTTTGCCTTTAACCCTCCTCCTGCTCACTGCCCAGGCTCAGGCTGAAATGAAGCCAACCTGGAGAGCACAGAGTTGTGGATGGAGAGAGAGCCAGTCTCTCCCCGGGAGAAGTTCGTGAGGGTCCTGGAGCCCACAGTTGTATCAAGCTCATGAGACCAACTTTTGAAGTGGCCTCAAAAAGCAACATCTCCCACAAAAATAGTGAGAGACAAAATGGACAATAACAAGTATTGGCAAGAGGCGGGACAAGTGGAACCCGCACACTGTTGATGAGAATGGAAAAGGGTGCGGGCACTTTGGAAAACAGCCTGGGACTTCTTCATATTCAGAGCTGCCAAACGATCCAGCAATTCCACTCTTAGGAACATACTCAAGAAAAAGAAAACATTGCCCATTCTGAAACATGTACATGATTGTTGATAGCATTCATCATAATAATGTAAAAACAGGTAGAGACAACCCAAATATCCATCATGAATGAACAGGTAAACAAAGTATGGTCTGTCCTTGTGATGGAATATTATTCAGCCACAAAAAGGAATAAAGTACTGACACGTGCTCCAACATGGAGGACGCCGGAAAACATTAAGTGAGGGAAAACAGACACATAAGGTCACACAGTGTTGTATTCCATTCATACGACATGTCCAGGATGGGGACCTCTATGGAGACAGAAAATAGATTAGTGGTTGGCTAGAGTTGGGGGAACAGTGGGGGCAGGGTGATGCTAGGGATCTCTTTTGGAAACAATAAAAAAGTTCGAAATTGCTGGTGGTGATGGACACATGCATCTGTGAATATATTCTGTAGGTGTGACACTTAAAGTAAATGAATTGTGTGCTTTGTGAATCTATAAAGCTGTGTGTGTTTTTTTTTTTTTTTAAGCAGCTCTGTCTTATGATCTCTGCAATGTGACTCCCCATAGAATTCTGTAACTTGAGTCTTTCTCCCAGGATAGAAAGCCTAGTTCCCACAAGGCCACTGTTCCCACCCCTTAAGTCCCCACTCCCTACATCACTATCTTAAGGACCTGGCCTGAGCAGGGGGCATCAGCCCACACCCAGGGCCTGAGTTTAGTCTCTTATGCTCAGCAGGAACTTTGGGTTTCTGTGCAGTCACTAGGAAGCCAGGGCCTCTTGGGGACACCCCCCACCCCAGCTACCCTGCCAGCCATTCAGTGCCCTCCAATTCCTGCCCTACCCCACCTTCTAACCTGCAGTCCCATTGCTATGTCAAGATGGTGCCAGTTGACCCTTTCCCTCCTCACCGGATTGTACCCCTCATTTTGGAATTGGGAGCTTTAACCTGGAGCTCTAGGGGGCCTCTCAGATTCTCCCCAACTTCCACTTTGGTGCCCTGTCTGTCCAGTTCTTTGCTGCTCCCCTCACTGCCACCCACCTGAGCAGAAACCCAAGGGTTTTGTCTGCAGTCTCCTGGGAGGTAGGCAATGGTGGGGCTGCTGGATGCAGTTGGCTGGAACACCACAGTGGAGACCCTTTGGGCAACAACAGGGCAACAGCAACATCACCTGAAAATGCACACCCCTCCTCCCCCCTCCAGAGTTCACCATTCACCTGCCCTCACCTGGCCCCTGGGAGGGGATCCCTGCATGTTGGTCATTGTGGAAAGCTGGAAGCCACCAGTGCCCATCAAGAGGACAGCGGTTCCTCCAACTCAGGCTCATTCTGGAAGAGAAACCCAAGGGCCAGTTCCAGGAAGGATGGTGGCCCTCAGTGTGGATCTTGTGCACAGTGCACTGTATGCAAGAAACAAGCAACTGCACAAAACAGGACCACACCATTTGACGAACCTTTATATTTTTGTAAAATCAAGAGGAAAAAAATCTTACTAGTGGCTGCACCTGGGGAAGGGGAACAGAGGTGAAGCGGAGGTTGGTGGTCAACAGGGGCTCTACCTGGAATGTTCTAATTGTTTCAAAAGGAGAATAGATTCTTGTATGACATGTGTAATTTATTACAACTAAAGAAAGACAAAGAACTCTTGCATCTGGGCCACATGCCCCTGGTGCCAGCCTTCTCCCGGCTCTGCCAGCCCCCACTGTTCCTACCTTGTTCCCCCCAGCCCTCGGGCCTGCCCTAGCCCCACCCTCTCCTAGACCCAGAGCCCGAGGCTGTTAGATCTTCCACTTAAAACGCCTCAGCTGAACCGCACTGGGGAGTTTCTTATTCCCTTTCAGATGTAACTGTCTGTCACCAATAATAGTCTTTTTCGATTTCATTTCCTTCAGCTCCTGCCAGCCACTCCAAGAGCAGCTTCCCATTCCTGTGCCCCCCCAGCCCCAAGTCAGGGGGAAAAATACATTTTTGCCTTTACTATGATGTATGCGATCCCATAAAATAGTGAAACAGATATGAAAGGTTGAGAGAAGGTAGATAAATGACTCCTATTATTCTACCAATCAAATGAAATACCTCTCCACGTCCTCATTTGAATGATAATAAAACCCACAGAGGCTGTTGGTTCGCTGTTGTCATCGCTGGCAGCTGCTCCAGCCATGGAGCCACAGGCCAAGGTAACCTTGGGGTGTCCTCTGCAGCCGGAAGGGCCTGCAACCCCCACTCCTCGCCCTCCTCCCATCCCCCACAGCTTCCCCTACTCCTGCCCCACCCTTCCTTTCCTGCAGGGCAGCTCACCCACCGGACTGTCAACAGCCATGCACCTGCAGCCTGGGCCCCAACTCCCTCCAAGCCCCACAGGGCTCAGACAAGGAGCCCCAGAATAAAAAGCCAGGGTTCCCCTGGAAATACTCTCCCTCTGTGCCATAGTTTTTCACCACCATCAGCCTTCTACTCCCAAAGATCTCCCCCCAAAGCCCCTGACCTCCTATTTAGGCTGACCCCCTGTCCTGGGCATCCCCTGGCACTGACCACACATGTCAGAGCCTGGCCTGTGACCCGTGTCCTCTCTGTCTCCAATCCTAGGCAAATCTGTCAGCTCTGCTCAACTTTGAATTCCAGAAGACAAGAGTCACCCTCCCTGCCAAGGGACATGCGGAGTTTCCTTCATCCCACAGGCATGGGTCAGTGGAAAAACAGGCAGGAGCCCCTTCCCAAGGGTGACCACTCTGGGTGCGGTAGAAGCCACATCCCCCTCTGTGCCTGCAACACCAAAGCCTTCTGTGCATTTGCAGGGCCTCCCCAGTCCTTGTCAACAACTAGGGGACACCTGTGGCTTCTGCCATCGCTGCATTTCCCCCACTTTTCAGAGAGCAGCACCTGAGCACAGTTCCCCACCACAGGCAGTACTGGTGAGCTGTCAATCATGAGACCTGCTGAGTCCTAACCCAGGTGCACGAGCAAGGCAGAACTGTCCCTGAGACTTTGAACCTTCAGCCAAGTTTTCATCTTGGCCACCCTGTAGACACCTGCCTCTAAGTTCTTACTACTCAGATCCCCAGCCCTGCCCTGATTTCTTCCCTTGCCTTCCTATAAATTCCCTTTTGCTTAAGATGGTGAAGGTGTTTCTCGGCCAAGGACTGACCAATGTCTGGACAATGGTCTGAGTCGGCCCCCAGGATATTAGGTCACCCCAAAACTCCCGAACCTGTCCACTCTAGGTTCTGCCATCCCCCATATCAAGACAAAAAATGCTCTAGTGCATGAGACCTTTAATGGAAAGGAACTTTAATACAATTAGCGTGCAATACAGAAAAGACAAAGAACAGAGTTTCCAAATCAAGCACCTGCGGTCACCCATCCCCTTGCGGGTAAAAGTCCAACCGAACAGAATTGCCCCAAAGCAGAGACACTAAAGCCCGAAGCCTGCTACAAGTCTAAAACATCTTCCAGTGGGGACCCATAGAAAAGGGTCAGAAACAGCCAGACAAGTCAAAGAGCAAAATCAAAATCAAGATCAAAGCTGCCATTGTTAACCTCCCATGGGTCTCTCACCCACGTCTGTTTCAACCAGTCCGGGACCAAAAAGCAAGTGCAGCTTCTTCACATGTCTCTCTGCTCCATGCGCCTCCTCCAGGTCTCCTCTGGCTCTCCAGCCTTCTTTCTTCCTTCCTCAGTCTCCTTTCCAGCTTCTTCTTCTCTTCCCTGCTCAGCTCCATTCTTTCTTGGGTGGGGCAGGGAAACTGGAACCTCTCCTTTCCCTGGGGATCACCTTGTTACAATCTCATTTCTGCCCCCTCACCCCAATTAGGGCAGAAGCCCCTCTGACTTTCCTTCCCCAATCTCCCCAGCACCACAGACAGTGCTGGCCATAGGATGTGGTCAAGGATGATGTCTGATATTGGTCCAGGTGCCCATTTCAGAGATGAGGAAGATGAGCCCCAGAGGGCATATGACAAATCAGGACCCAAATACAAATCTTAGCCTAAGCCTGGGACCCCTCCCTCTGCACTGGTACCAGGCTCTCCCTCCCCTGGGTCTCCTCGGGTCTAGGAAAATCCAGAGGAAGAGTTTCCCCAGGGACAAGTCACTGCAGAGGCCTCAGGTCCATGGTGGTGAGAAATAGCAAGTCCAGGATGCCAAATTATCTGATTGCAAGCAACAGAAAGCTCCCAGAATGCACTGGAAGGTCTCCAGTCAACTGACTGAATTAACAGCAGTTGGGACATCTAGGTCTGGAGAGAGGCAAGAGCAAGGCAGTCCTTCCATCGTGTCTCCCTCTGCTTAGGGCTCACAGCCCCAGGACAGAGATGCCCATGTGGTTCTCCTTTGCCAGAATCAGACATTGGTGGACCTTCCCCACCAGACAGCACGTGATGGAGGAGGAGGATCCCTAAAACAGAAATCTAGAGCTGTCAGCTCCAGCAAGGGGTGTGGACTCGGGCAGCTGAAGCCCCACAAGCCAAAAAGCCCGGCTACCTGGTCTCTGTCACTTCTGGTTCTGGTCCTTTTGACCTCCCAAAGGCTGCTTGGCCCCAATTGCTGAGCTTTCCTGCAGGGTCCAGGTTAAAATAACAGATTTGGGAAGCAAGGGCTCCTTGGAGGGTACTGAAACTACACCTCTTACAGCTGGGAACCCCGAGGCCCATGGGGAGATAGTGACAGAGCCAGCCTCCTTCCCATCTTGGCACGAGCCAACCTGGAGAGGGGCCCTCTCCAGGGAAGAGGCCATACCGCTCGGGGATGGGAGTGGTGAGTCAGCTCTTAAGGTTTAAAATGAGGCTATTTCGAAGAGGCTATTATAAGGATTCAACAGCTCTGACATTTATTTGCTCCTATGAAAATACTTGGAATGGAAATGAAAACATATGTCCACATAAAGACTTGTCCATGAAAGTTCATAGCAGCGCTATTCGTAATTGCCCAAAGCTGGGCACAATCCAAAGGCTCCAGCAACTGGTGAATGAATAAAGAAACGGAGTGCGCACACCGTGGGCTACTACTCAGTGGTCAAAGGAAGCCACTGCTGACAGGCTCGATGACACGCACGACTCTCAAAAGCTTTATGCAAGGTGGTGAACCAGATTCCAAGCGGCGCCTGGGCTGCAGCTTGGTTGACCCTAGTCATTCGTCTAGGTCTGTCCTAGGAAGCCTCCACAGATGCTGCCTTTGCAGATACTGAACCGTCGCTGGACGGCTACAGGGCTGGAGTCCTGTGAGCCTCTGCGACAACATTTTCATCAACAGATCAATAGATAACTTCATGGTATGTGTGTTTCTGTTTAAAGACACCTTATTTAAAATACATTGTGGATTCCTTAACACTGACCTCACCGCCAGCGGCACTGTAACTCGGGCCTGCAGGAAGCTCATCTAAAATGACACCCCCATGAGGCACACCCCAGCCTTCCTGCGTTTAGGACACTAGACAGCACTTCAGCACCGCGCCAGGGGACTTCTTAAATAGCAAATGCACCACCAAAAAAGTACCCCCCCCAAAGTCACGCAAACTAGACTGCAAAAGGGACATTTGCTGACCACACGCGATTGAATAAAGGTGTGTTCGACCTCAGCGGGGGGCGAAGGACAAGCACATCAGTCTAATTGTTGTGTTGCTCTGAGCTTGTCGAGGAATGGCAGGAGAGCACAGGAGTTTTGATTTGGGGGTTAAATTTTAGCAAGAGGGCAAGCTCACAAATACAGGATCTGCAATACTGAGGACTGATCGCATATGAAAATCTCGAGGGCAAAATCTAACCCACAGTGACAGAAGCAGATTGGCGGCCGCTGGGCCGTGGCCTCAGGCAGCCGAGACCGGAAGGCGGAGGGCTGCGGGGCGCCGCTGGTCTCCCTGTAATGGCGCCTGGATTTTCTCTGGGGACGTTTCCTCTTGATCCTTGTTCTTTAAGGGGAGGAACAGGACATGGATTAGCATTTACTATCTTGATTGTGGTGGGAATTACATGGGAGAATCCATCTGTAAAACAAACTGAAATATGCACCTAAAATGCGTATGTTTTATACTTGTAAATCATACTTCAATGATGTTGATCTTACAAGACCAACTTAGCACGATGTCCGATCATGCTCCCATTCCTTCTGGGCTTTGGGGGAGGGATCCCCCTTGGAGGTATCAGTACAGGATGAAGGAAGTAGCAGGGGGTGGCAGCTTGGGGTCCATTTATTTGGAAGTTGTCTATATACCCCCACATCCTCCATAGGGGATATGTATGACTAAGACCTTCAGCGTCTCCCGCCCAGAATTTCTCATCCACACACTGTGTCAACCAAAACTCTTGGCTGCAGGTGACCCAAAACCAACTCAAACCAGTTTGGACCAAAAATGCTGCAGGGAAATATTTATTTGCTCACGTCACTGGAAAAAGCAGGAAAACTGAGTCATCAGACGTGACTAGATCTGTTCCAGTGTGGTAACCAGGCCAAGACTGGTCACCCTCTCCAGATTTCTCTGTCTCGGTTTCACTCAGGGATCATGAGCAGGAATGGACCAGCAGCCCCAGAATTCCAAATAAAAGGAAATTTTTGTCTTAGCAAAAGAATCAAAAGCAGGAGTCTTTGGCCCAAACCCATGGTCAAAGGGATGGAACATGCTTGTCTGTCCTGCTCGCCATGGTGAACATGCTCACCATGAAGAACATGGACCAAGGGTAGACGAGGAACCTCCCCCAAAGAAAATCCAGATGCCATTTCTGGAAGATGGGGAAAGAGAAGGAGACCAGGTAGAGGCCCTGTGAGTCACCCACACACCCACACCCAGTTCACCTTGAGCCAGGGCTACTTTTCCTGAGGAGGTCATAGGTCCATCAAGAACCTGAATCTGGACCCCCCTGGTAGCTCAGCACTATGTCTCAGCACTATGAAGTCTTAGCACTATGAAGCTATGAGCAGCCACTGCAGTAGGAGTTCGATCCTCCACCCGGGAGCTGACCCACATGGCGCAGCAGACCTCTCCTGTCTCACCCACTGCTCCCCTCAGCTGTGTATTTCAGTCAATCTGCCTGTTCTGGTCCCCACTCTGTCTCTGATGAATCCTCTCACCGCCCCCCAACTCCCCACACCTCTAGCCTACACCCCAGCTCTTGTATGCATAAATAAATTTTTAAAAACTCTCTAAAAAAAAAAAAACCAAATCTGCTGGGGCATGGATGGGAAATGGGAATTAAACTCAGTGTTCCAGAACTTCATGGAAAATAGCAGGATATTCCAACTCTAAGTGTCTCAGGAGAAAGAGCAGAAAGATTCTCTGCACTTCATACCTCTTATCCCTGCAGCTCCCACCTGTTTTTTTGTCCTATCTCCCTGCTCCCAGTGCAGAATTCAGGAGCCACCGATTTTTCCTGCCACAAAGATGCCACTGACCTAAACATCTTACCCCTGTCTGGGAATCAACATCAATTATTGCAAAAACCAAACATTCCAAGAGATCTCTCTTTTGTATCTGGTCTCAGGAAACTGTGTTTCTATCTTTTTTTTTATTTTTTATTTTTGTAGAACCATGATCATGGCCCCTTGAGCACTGGTGGATTCCCTCAGACCGCTGCCATAAAAGAATCAGTTCTATCGCCACCACCTGCAGGAACCTTTTTTGAAATTTAAAAAAAAAAAGGTTTTTTTTAAAGATTTATTTATTTATACATACAAGCTGGGGTGTAGGCCAGAGGTGTGGGATGGTGAGAGGATTCACCAGAGACAGAGTGGGGAGCAGAACAGGCAGATGGACCGAAATACACTGCTGAGGGGAGCAGCAGGAGAGGCAGGAGAGCTCTGTCGTGGCAGCCGGCATCAAACCTTGCGGCGCCCCGCAGCTCCGGACAGTGCTGCGCTTAACCCATTGCACCACCGGGAGGCCCGCAAGAACCTTTTTTGAGGACACTGAGGTTCTCTTCAACCTAATAAACATTCACTAAGTATGTCCTTAATTAGAAACAAAATGAAAGAGATGGTTCTTGCCCTAGTCCCACTACTGTTTGAACATGAAGTTTGTCTACATGTCTGGGAGAGGCCCTTTATTCAGCTTTGAAAAAATCCCTTTTATTTCTTGCTAAGAAGTTCTGGATTTTTTAAAAAATCATAAATCAATGTCGACATTTAGCAAATGTTTTTTCTAGATCATATGTTACTGGAATCTGCAGTCAAAAGCTAGCTACACTGAGTTTTAGTAGAGGGTAATAGAGGAAGGGGGAAAGGAGGATGAACAGTCAGGGAAATGAAGGAACGTTTGTGTGTGTCCTTCAGGGATTTGAGGATACTGGCCAGGCACCAGTAAGGGGAAATGGCAGTGTGCCTCGGGTGGGAGAATAATATAAGCAAGGATATGGGTTGTGACTATATCTTCAGAGAATGGGGACTAATCTGGAGTGGGCTTTCCCTGTGAGCCTCCTCCCCTGTTTGCAGACACCAGCCCACCGTGGACCCAGAACATGCCTCAGCCCTACAGGAAGGCTAACGGGTATTTGACAGTGAAGTCAGCACATATGGCAAAATCAAGAGAACAGTCTAGATTACCCTGGGAAATTGCTTAAATTGCCCATAAAAAACATACGTGGGTTTTATATCTAAAACCCTGTATGAATTCTGGAATACTTCTGCTTGTCTGCCAGGCTAACTCCAACACATTTCTGTGTTAAGCTTTATCCTAAAACGTTAAGGCTCATTAATGGATTTGTCGGTTGCTGGGAAGATTGCCTGAGTTGTATCTCAAGTGAGCCAGAGGTTGAACAATGCAGTTGAACACACGAGGCAGGGACTGGACACCTTCTCCACAAAGTCAGGCTGAGGCAAGTCCAGTCACCCTCAGGTGGCCAGGGGGTGGCAGGGCTCTTCCCAAGCCCAGCTGACCCAGTAAGACCTTACTCTGTGTCTTTGTGTGTGGTGAATACCATCTCAGGAAAGGGATCCACGATCATTGGGTCCATGATCATCCCACACACCCAACAACTGAGCTTCTGGCCTTGACTGTGAGCATCCTTCCTTTATTACTACCCCTTTCTCAGCTCATCTCCTCCTCACAGGCCCCCTTCAGTCACACTCGTCCGCTTCTCATTCCTCAAATATCCCAAGCTCATTCCCAACCCAGAACCTTGCACTCCCTGTTCCCCTTGCCTGGAATGCTTTGTCTTGCTGCCATTCAGGTTCACATGTTGCCTCCTCAGTGAGGCTCCCTGAGCCCCTTCCAAAGTAGCACCTCCATTCAGGCATCCCTGCCTCATAACGCTGCTTATTTTCTTCTGAGCATTTATTGCCTCAATACAATATCATCTTAAAGATTCCTTTCCCTAGTTCCTACTTATCTCCCCCTACACACACCCGTGAGAGGATCTTGACTGTCTTTGTCTCCTTGTGTTCCCCAGTGCCTGGCACACAGTAAGCACTTAAAACACTTGTACACTAACTGTACAATGAAATCATTGTTCCTGGTCAGCCCCAAGGCTGCCCAAATCAACTTTGGGGTGTACCCGTCCCATCACTCATGACTAGTGAGAGGCACTGACTGCCTTTCCCTGGGGCCCCAAAGCTCATAGCCTTCCTGGGATGGTACCCCCAGCAGGCAGCTGAATTCTAGGCCCTCTCTGCCCAACTATCCCTGCCCCAGGGCCCCAGCTGGAGGCCAGATGGCAGCCTGGGGGTGAAGAGGGAGGGCACAGGCAGAGGCAGTTTGCAACTCCCCTGCTGAATCTCAGTCCTGCTCAGTGCATTTCATCTCCTGCTGCCTTTCCGCCTGTGTGGGCCTCCGGGTGAGCAACCCTAGGAGGCACCTCCCGCCCCATTCATCCCCATTAGCCGCTGTCCACACTGGGCCAGAGGGAGATCAATTACCAGCACTGGCCACTGAACCGTGCTAATGAGGATGTACGCTCCCCTGGCTGGTGGCAGGGATGGGTGGGAAGAATGGGAGGCAGGGGGTAGGGAGGGGCCATGGGGGCGACCTCACTAAAAGCTTGGCAGAGGCCATTCCTCTCTGGGGACCCTGGAGGGATCCCCCTGTGGGGCACAGACAACCTCCTTCTGTTACCCTTGGGCCCCCACTCCCCACCCCTGCCGCCCTGCCAGGATCTGAGGTTTAGTTCAAGCTGTGCCAGGGAGCCAAGGAAACAGCCTTAAGGAATCAGGAAGCTGGGGCGACGTTGTTGAAAAGAGGGACTGCCTCCGCAGGCCCTCCTCCCACACCCTTGAAACTTTGCTCAGGCCCCCTCTGCCAAGGATGCCCTCCAGGCATCCACCCCACACCCCAGGGGCCAGCTGGGACGTCTTCGCCCACAAGGCTCCTGGACATGTCCGCCCTCACTCCAGACGAAAACACCACTCCAGCCTCTTGGCTGCTGGGCCCCTTTGGACATCGCTCGGTGTAATTCTGATTGTATCAGATTGTACTGATCTGTACAAAAGGACGCTCTACCTCTCTCATCAGGCAGCGCAAAGGAGACTCACAAGGAGCCATCGTTCTTTTCTTTCAGATTGAAAAAGGTGACTCCAGCTGCAGGAGTAGGGGGGCAGGTGCCACCTGCGTCATCACCATCCATGCGACCTCTTCAGAGGGCATGACAGTAGCCATGCAAATTAAAAATGCTTATGTCCTTTAACCTAGCAATTCTTTTCAAATATTTATCCTTCCAGATATGTGCCCAAAGTGAAAAGAACTAGGGTTTTCACAGCCCAGAAACAAGCTACGTGTCCCTCTGGAGGGACCTCGAGAGCCCACCTGGGCCCCACATCCTCCTCAGCCTCCTGGCCTGTGGAGTGCCCATCTCTGAGTTGCTTGGGGGTGTAGCTCAGTTCATTTAAATAAGGTGCTAAGAGGCACACCCAGCACAGAGTAAGTATAAGTTCTAGCTATTAATATGGGTTTACTGTTGTGAAAAAAGAATTGGGTGGATCTGTACATACGGATATGTAATTATCTCCCAGAAATGCCGGTCAGTGAAAAATGCAGACTGAAAGTGTGGAGAGAGACGTCTGGTCTGTGCTTTGTGGACTGGGTCCTGGCTGGCTTTGTTTCTCGGGCTATTGAGTGCACAGGCCACTTCCGGGGAAGGGCAGGAGAGACCCCAAGACTAGAGTGCGAGGGGATTTGCACGTATCCTTCCATGCAGTTTTCCATGTTTCACCACATGCCTGCACCATGAATTCAAACAAATAAATCACTAGTGACTTAGCTGTCTGCCTCTCCCACAACACCTCAAGCCCCTTGAGGACAGAAAGTATGTTGGAGCTACTGCCCAATTCCTGAGGTACTTGGCAAATGTTCCCTGCTGGGTGAGTTGCTGGAATTCCATGTGGTCCCTCTGCCTGGACCCCACCCTACCCCAGGCACGATTCCCAGGAGACTGCCACAGATTGGAGGGGGAGCACACTGGAGCAGCCTGGGACGGTCTGGTCTGGGCAGGTAATAGGCCTGGAGAGCTAATTCCCAGAAAAGATCCTCCCTGGAAGCAGGACCCAGGTGTTCGAGGGTGTCCAGGCCTCCAGTCAACGGTAGGCCCCTGGGCTGCAGCAGAGGCCCCTCTATATGCGGGTGCTGAAAGTCCCCTCTGCGTGGCTGCACAAGGGACCAGGGAGGCATCACCATGGCAACAGCTTGGCAATGTCAAGGGGCTGCTAGTGTGGCTTTCACACCTCTGAGGGGTTGAGTTTCAGGCCTCAGATGTGTGGTAATGGTGCTCATCAGGCCAGTGCCCAGCAGATTCGGGAATGAGCCCCCTCTGCCCAGGAAGAGATCCCCTCCCCCGTAGCCTGTTCCAGCTGAAATCCAGGAGAGGAGCCTTGACTGTCCTTCTAAGCGGAGCCTTGGGGTAGGAAGGACCCCAAAGAAGGAACAGCTGGACTGTCTGCCAGGCATTGCGTAAGGGGCAGGGAGGCAAAACTCAGTGACCCCTGAGGGGAAACACCCTGAAGTCACAAAAAATGAAGTAGTTTTACACACACAAGTGTGACAAGGTCTTCAAAACACATTGTGGGAGGTAGAAAAGGCAGCCACGGCAAGAGGGGACTGAATCCTGCCACTTCAAATATGAAAAATGATTCTGAACATTGCACACTGGCACATGGCATGAGTGCCAAGGCCAAAGGCTAAGTTGTGGACAGCGCCGGGGCGGGGTGGGGGGCAGGAAGGGCATTTGATCCATCTTTATATCAGTTTTAAAGTAATGTCTTTAAGTTCTGTTTTACCTGCACTATCAAAATACTTGGAAATTTAAATTAACAGTCTTTGCTCCATCTCTTTTTCTCAGCCAGGCTCCCTTTTATCACCCTTCTCCTACTGAGGCCTGCCCCCCACCCCTGCCCGTCTGCCATGCTCCCAAGGCCCCTTATTCCAGCTATTTCCATAGCACTCATACCTGCCCCAGGTGAGGGCTCATCACTGTGCTCTGAGTTAGACTCTGCTCCCTGGGGCCTGGGTTGCACCCCCAGCCTCTGCCACCTGTTTCTTTAGAGAGCTCCAGAGCTAAAATGATCTTGTGTTTTTTAACAGTTAAAAATCAAAATAAAGATCCCATTTTGTGACCCATGAACATTAGGTGAAATTCAAGTTTCAATGTGCAGAAAACTTTACTGGAACACTGCCCTGCCCTCTTGCTGTTCTAAAGACCCTAAAGCCTAAAATATTCACCCTGCGGTCCTTTGCAGACAAAGGGAATTCGCACGTATCCTTATCAGGACTGTGAGCACCAGGGGGGTGGGGAACTTGGTTTTGTTTCTTCATGTAACCCCAAACGCCTATGACAGTAGCACATAGTGTTCATAGGTATTCAGTGAAACAAGTTGAATTAGTGGAGGGGCATGTGGCAGAGTGTGTGCTTTGGCCTCTGGGACTCCTTAGAAGAGAGGGCAGAGGGAGCAAGGCCTGGACTGAACACCCACAGTTTGAACTTCCAGGTCCTAGACCAGTAGATGGCCTTTCTCAGTCACAGGGGCCTCCCCCAATGACCCCTACATTCAGAGGCCCTCCCTTTCTGCTTCCTCCCAGCCTGCTGGGGACATGGACTGCGCTTTGGTGCCCTCTGCTGGTCTCTGGGAGTGACTCCCTCCAAGGCCTGTACCACCTTAACCTCCCAGCCATCATCCTGGAAGGTACCGTGGCTAGATCTCCCTAACCCATCCACCATCTCCTCACCCAAAGATCCAGGGACACACCTGCCTAGGGTCTCTTGGTTCCTTCTGATCTTCCCCTATGACCCTCCTCTGGTGTAGCCTGATGTCACACGTTGCCCTACTGCCAGCCTCTCATTAAAATGAGCAGCCGTGGTTCCTGGGGCTGAGGGCGGAGGCTCCCAGGCTGCCAGACAATGCCTACCCCTGTCAGTGCACCCCTCCCTGACAGGGTGGGAAGGTGACCTTGGTCCCTGCCTGGGGATGGAAGAGAGGAATAGGCAGGGGGTGGACTTAGAAGCTTCCTGGTGTTTCCTACATTTCTGAAGAGGTTCCTATCTGGGCAAAGGCTCCTCAGTGCAAGGAAAATATCTGTTCCATGTTCTACTTTGTGAAACAGGACATTTGTCTCTAACCAGCTTAAAACACCACCTAGGAGTGATCATCACGTGCTTGTCACCAGGTACACGTTGCATTGTTGGCAACTGCTCTGTTTACCTCTGCCAAGAGACTATGGCCTCTGAGAGACCTGGGGCAAATCTGAGCTGCCTCAGTAACCTCAGCTTCCAGCCAGGGACTATCTGAGTGAATGACAGTGGGTGGGGATTAGTGGATGGATGAGTATATGGCTGGATGTGTGGGTAGGTGGATGGGTAGGAAGTGGATAGATGATGAGTGGATGGATGGGCGAGTGGATAACTGAAGTGAAATTTGGAGAACTCTGGGTCCCTCGCCAGGGTCACAACCTCTCCTACCAGTCATTCCTAGCTCATCTCATCAATCCTATTTCCAAACATATCCTGGTTCCACCACTTCCTCTGTCTCTTGCCCACTCCCACTCTTCCAGCGCCCTGGGCTCCCTCATGCTGAGCACACCTAAGCTACAGGGTCTGTAGGGCAGCTGGTACCAAAACCTGGAAGTTTCTCCAGAGCCCCCAGAGATGGTCCCCTGGGATGGCCCCCTCTTTTCAGGCCATCAATCTGCTCCCAGGCACTTCTATCACCGCCCAGCCCATTGCTCTTACTTTCTTCATGGCATATATTACTAACACTTATTTGCCGACTTGAGCTTGTCCCTCCCACAAGAACGCAGCACAGGACTGGGACCTTGTCCGTTTTTCTCTCTATATTCCCAGCACCTAAGAGATCACCCAGCACACACAGGAAATGACACCGTGAGCAATCTTGAGAGTGGTTTCACCCAGAGGCAGCAGGAAGGCAGGATGGGTAGGTGTCTCCTCCAGGTTATGCGCTGTGGGCAACTCCCTCCCCTCTATGAGCCACTTGCTCATCAGAAGACTCTCCACCTCGCAGAGTATTAAGTTTGGGGGTGAAATGAAAGGTGTTAGAAAACACAAAACACGCACACACTACCATGAGTCTTATATATCGTTGTGTGCATAGGCCACAGACAGCCTGTGCCTGCCAGGAACCCCAGGTGCCATCCAGCCTGTTTGGAAGCCACGGTGCTGGGGCATGCCTCACACTCTGCCCACCTGCAGGCAGTTCCTCGCACCCCCGAGTAGCAGAGCAACCAGGGTCTGGAGGGAATTATGATGGCACAGACACCAAAGCTGTTCCCCATGCCCTTTAATTTACAGCATTTTAAAATCTTTTATTAGTTACCAACAGCTTATATTTCACATAAAAATCTGGATTTCTGAATACTCCAGATTTCTGGCATTTGCATTCCCACATTGCAGCAATGAGCTACAACTCACTGACAGCTGCCAACTTTTGATGGAGATCTGTGCTTTGCCGTAATCCCCACCATGCCCTATTTGTCTCTCAAAGCCAATTGCCATCTTTCAACTTGATAGTGCAAATCTTTCTTTCTTCACAAAGCAATGTTTGTGTACTACCTTCATTTAATAGTAGGAAAGTCAAAATGGCACTTTACTCTAAAGGCCTTACAACTCAAAGTCCTACTTTATTATTAATTTATATAACCTACCTGGCTCTGAGGGCATCAGTTTGAGATCTGTGAACCAACACACACCCCTCCTCCCATTGACAGGACAGTCCAGGGAGGGCAGACCAGAGTCACTCCTCCCTCCCCCATTCATGCAGCTAAAAGGAAGAACTGAAAGCAGCAGCCAGACTTGGCAACTCCGAGCCAGGTTGCTCCTTTCAAAATTAAAAAACGCAAGACACGTGCACACCACTGTGAGCTTCATTTATTGTAGCATGTATAAACCACCCACGGCTGGCGCCTGTGAGGGATCCCAGGACACCGTCCAGCCTGTGTCCTTGAATTCCCCAAAGCACTAGTAAGCAAGGTGGTCACACCAGGCACACAGCTGTACCGGCTATACAGGGGAGAAGTTGCTGGAGCAAAGAAGCCAGACAGAGAATGTTGTGCTGGCGCGCCCTCTGCTGGGCATGAGGCAGCTCTGCAGGCTTACTGGGGTGATTTTGATTCCAAATGAGCCCGGCAGTCAAAGACTCCAAACCATATTTTCCCAGCCCCAAGGAGGCCAAGCCCTGGGTTCCAGTGACTTCCTTCCAAAACCCTCCTGATCTCTATCCCTCCCCTTAGCAACTTTCCTGGGCACCCTGGTACCCATCTCAGTCCCCAGCAAGGCCAGACCCTGCCCAGGCCATGGTCTTTTGAGTGCCGGGTCCCTCCTCTCCACTTCGGCTTGGCCTACAGCAGCCTCAAGTGTTCGCAGGGGAGAACCCTGCAGAGGTGGGGGAGGTCAACTCCCTGTCTACAGAGGGGTCAGGCAGGGCACTTGGGTGAGCAGAACAGGAAGTGCAGGTCCCAGGAGACGTTGCCACAGAAGAGCCGCTGTGGACAGATGGCCAATCTTCATGAGAAGCCGGGGACTGGACTTTTATGTGAAATATGCCAAGTTTTAAAGGCTGGCTCCAATGAATACACCACTCAGACCAAAGAAAGCGCGCTGGCAAGGTGGGTCTGAGCTGGGGCCTCGGGTGGAGAGCTCTGCTGAGGCCTGCAGCTGCCAGAACCTCTGAGACGGTGGGCGAAAGCCAGTGGTGTTTGTTTATTTGAGTAGTTTGTAGCCATCATCATGTTTGATCCTGAGAGGCAAGCAAGGGAGAGAAAATTCTTGGACCCATTTTAGAGTCTGGGACATGGAGGCCGACATGGGCTCCTAGCAGGCTCAAGGTCACAGCTAGCAGAGAAGAGAGCTCTGAGGATGCAGGAGACAGTGTCTGGGCAACCATCCCAGAGCCTGCCCCGCACAGCCATGGACAGATAAGTGTGTCCCAGCCTGGGCCATGGCGTTCCCACTCTACCTGGCCTGTACCCCCTTAGCTGTGCCCCTCCTAGTCCCATGGAGAGCCCACACTCCCCAGACCCCCATCCTCCATGCACATAGCTCTAGGACGGGCTGCCCCAGCAGAGCCACATGGCTTCCTCCATGGGTACACAGCACACCCGCACTCGAGCGCCACATGGGGCTCAGGTCCAAGCAGAAATGCGTCCTGCAGCCTTGCCCATCAGAGACACAGTGGGGGGGGTCCCTGGGTAGGCCAGGCAGGCAGCCATGGCCAGGGTGGCAGCCTCACCAGTTGGCCTTCACTGCTTTGATGTCACTCACAAGATTCTGGGCCAGGCAGATACCAAAGATCTGTAAGACAGATGGCAGGTGAGGGGAGGCCCCTGGAGGGGCAGAAAGGCCTGGTGCACAGGTAGGGGCAGCCAGCAGTACCTGGAGGAGGGCGATGCCCACAAAGACCCCAGCCACCACGATCAGGTTGTCCTGTAGCCACTTCTCAAACTGGCCCACACAGCCTTTGGTGTGGATGGAGTCCTGCTGTTCCAGCTCCTGGGAACACACAGGCACTAGGCTCATCTCAGGCCAGTGTGACAAGCTCACCCCCAATCCCACTCCAGGGCCTTCTACCTTGAACTCCTGGCTCCTTATCATGGGGAGTGTTGCACAAGATGCCCCCTCCTCCATGAAGCCTTCCCTGACTGCCCAGCCCCAATCCTATCCACTCTTATTTTCTTCCAGGTCTTAGCTGAAATTATCATTTTACTGATCACATTAATTTATCCATGTCTTTCTCCCTCCACTGGAAGGGGAACTCCTTGAGAGCTGTCTGCCTGTCTCACTAGCATGAATCCCTGGGGTGTCCGCCAACAGAGCACCCAGTGGGAGCTCAACAAAGAGTTGGAACGAGCAAACACACAGGAGATAATGCAGAGGGATCCACTGTGCCCCACATTTGGCAGTACCAAGCATGCATGCCTGGATGCTTCCCAGGACTTGGGAGCCCTCCCTCCAGAATGGCTGAGGCCTTCAGGAGCTATGAAAGGATCCTAGTCCCCCAGCTACCCCATGCTATTCCCCTCACCAGTTTGAGCCGGACATCGTAGCCACATTGGGTGTTGAGGACATCTTCCTGAAGAGAAACAAAACAAGCAACTCGGTGCAGGGCCACCCATGGGGCCAAGGTGCCCAGCATGGCACCAGTTCTATTTTCTTGGGGAAGCAGATGGAGCCAAGGCTTCTGATGCAGGTCTCCCAATCTTAAACAAGGATCCCAGAGGCCTGACTGCCTCTTTCCCTGGCATCCCCTCCCGCAAAGGAGCACACAGCTGCGAACACAATCCTGAGCTGCCTCTTGCTTAGGAATCCTGTGGGCTGGTGTTTTTACAAGAACAGGCAAAACCTGGCCCACGATGTCCCAGGTGAACTGTGACTGAGAAGCTTCCACTCTGAAGGGAGTCATGAAGGGGTGAAAATCTCCCAACCAACCCTGGCATGGTGGCCCAGGGGTGCGGTGGCAGGCTGGCTCCCAACAGAGAGGTTTTGCTGCAGAGGCACAGCCTCCACCCAACAAGCCTCAGCGCCGCCCACAGATACAAACTGTTCCCCTGGGGGGGTGGTGGTGGGGGGTGTCTCCATGTAAACTGACCTACTCCCAGCCACAGCCCCAGAGTGAGGCCAAACCACACTGGCCCTGTAGTGAGTTGGTCCCAGAACAGCCTGGCTGCACAATGCACAGCCCCTGCCCTCCCCACCAGGCCCCACATACCTTAGGGTCCCTGACACAGCAGGAGAAGGGCACCCCACAGCGCTCCCTGCTCGGGTTCAAGTCAGTGCAGTTGAAATAGATATTGAGGTTCCAGTCGTTGGGCCCTCGGGCTCCACAGCAAGACCACTAGGGGGTGGAAGGAGAGCCCCCAGTAAGCTGGGTGCACCCAGCCCACATCCTGTTTGGGGTGGGTCTAAGCTTGCAGGCTGGGAGGTCTAGAGGCAGCTAGACCAGTGGACACCTCTCCAAACCCCCCAGAGACTGGGGGCCATCACAGCAGCTTTAGGCTCCTGCCCTGGATGATGGGAATAAGGGCGACAAAGAAGAGGTTCCTGAGCTTGTCAGGCCAAGAAAGACTGGAAAATGGAAGGAGGGGACAAAAAGGTTGGTGTGGGGTCAGTGGCACCCTGAGGAGCTGATGTCAAGCCAACCCATCAGGGGGAAGCACCAGTGAAGCTCAGGTCTGTGCCAGGTCACCCCACATTCACCCCAGATTTTCCGATGACCTTCTCTCTTCCTCCCTGTAAGGACAGGAGGGTACTCTGGCAACCCTCACAATGGTCTCACTCCACTTCATAAAGGCTACCGCGGCATCTGCATCCCTGACCCCTCCCCAGAACATCATGGGCTGTTCCCCAGGTGGGGCCCTGATGAGCAGCGCAGGCTGCAGAGAAGCAGGAAGCTCAGGACCCAGCGGGCGGACAGGAGCACTCACTGACACAGCTCGCGCCGCTGAAAAGTCACCCTCGAGGGGCCAGCTCAGCAGCAACAGGATGTGGTCGGCTCAGCAGCACACAGGAGGGCTCGCCAGCCCAGGTGTGAGCGAGGTATGGCCAATGGCGCGGGGTAGGCACCGCCCAGCCACCGCCCAAAGTCTTCCTGCTCCACATCGGTGCTCCCTCTCCTTCCAGAGGCCACCCAGGAGCTCTTCCCACAATGTATAACTTTACACACACACACACACTTTTCTTTGTTTTGCTTGTTTATCATCCATCTTTCCTCCCAGCCTGCCATCGACACAAGGACTGGCCCCCGTTTTTGTCACCCTGAATCCCTAGCACCTGGCCCAGGGCCTGTGTATTCAATAAACAAAACTCAATCTGCCCATGGGCACCTGGCTACACTTCTGCCTCTGCCCTGGGTTGAGAGCTTCCCTTCTGAACCTCAGCACACAAGTGGGGTGGGCAGCACCAAAGGCCCATGACTGAGTGTGCGTGTCAGTGCACGTGCAGAAGTGCACAGGGTTTCATGCCCTGCTCAGGCCGTTTCTTCACGGGTTCAGTTTGCAAGCCTGAAAGCAGGCTTCTGTCAGGGCCCTCAACACATTAAGGCCAAATAACAGAAATGAGAGAAGGTGGCAATGGGTAGAATAAAACACAGAGATGTGGGGACAGCCACATCTGTTGCAGGTGCAACAGAGAGCCCCTGTACCCACAAAGAGGACAGCGGCAATGCTAGCCCCGGTTGATTCTGTGGGCCCATGGTTCGGTAGGAGAAATCTACATTTTTATGTCAAATATCCTCACTGAAGTGTGTTGTAAGCCCTGGTCTAGGAGCTGCTGGACCCCTGCAGCTTCCCCCCAGACAGGGGGCTCCTGGCCCTCTTCCCTGGAACCTGCTGGGCCTGGGTGGGCCAGGGAATAGTCCCGGCACACAGGGAACTTGCTCCCTCCCTCAGCTGCCTGCAGGCACCTCCTGCAGCTGGCCCACGATGAATGGGGGACTCACGTATTCCTGAGCAAAGTCAATGAGGTTCTGGAGGTCAATGTCATCCCGATAGGCTTTGACGTTGTTGTTGATGAAAAGGTTGAGCTGGTCTCGAATCCAGTCCTTGAAGACGAAGGCCATGATCCCTGTCGCCAGCTCCAGGAAGAAGATGAGGCCAAGGAACACAGAGAACTAGGGTTCGGACACACAGCGGTAGGAGTCAGAGATGCAAGGCCTGAGAGTGTCCTAGAACCAAACTCCCATTCCTACCCTGACCAGAATCTGTATTTCTACTGTGTTCATATTATTTCTTATGATGTAAGAGAGCACCATTCTCTGCCTCTGGTGACCACCCCTTCACATACACCTTCAATTCTAGTGGTTCAGAGGGAGCCGCTTCCAGATAAAGTTCTGGGCCTGCACCAGGAGCTCACCAGTCCCAGCTCTATCTCCTCCACATCCCAGACCAAAGATGGCTAATCGGAACTGAGATATACAATTAAAGGTCACTGGCAGTACAATTGAGAGGGAGCCTCAGCCTTTTCCAGCAGTTCCCAGGAGGGCAGCATAAAGGCTGCACCCTTCACCCCATGGGGAGTGGATCCAACCCAAAGAGAAAGAGCTGAGCAACAGAGACCAGGTCAAGTGACAGTGATGACCCTGGATCCAAACGTGCCTGCAGCCATCATACTCCTGGGCTCTTCTTTGTGAACCAATAAATACCCCTTTCTGCTTAGGCCAATAGGTTTGTCACTGACAACAAAAAGGATCCTATAAATACAGATAACATGAAGTTGATGATCACTGCATTACTAAGCACAGACTATATGCAAGTGATGCAAGCAAGAGTGGAGGGGAGGAGGCTGGGCTCCCCAGCAGACCTAGATAGGGGACTTTAGGGGATACTCACAAACTTGAGCAGGAAGGTGTTCTCCCGGAGGGCTCCAATACAGCCGGCAAAGCCCAGCACTGACATGACACCTCCAACCACCACAAACAGCCACACAGGGTCCAGACCTCCCAGATCTGTCAGTGCTGAGATGTTGGAGAGAACGCCCTATAGGGTGGGGGTAGCAGAGGCAATTGTGGGTGGAGGGCTGATTCTCCTGAAGTCTTGACCCACAGCCAGCCCCACCCCCTTACCTTCTCACCCCAGGCCCAGAGGCCGATGGCCAGGAACAGGGCTCCCAGCACCTGCAAGAGCAGCAACAGAGTTGAGGGCTGGGGCACCCACATAGAATCCTCCTCAGTCTTTCCCACCCCAGCACAGATCCTCCCCCTAGTTCTGAGTTTTCAGGAAGAGAGAGGAAGGAGGGGAAGAGTTGTAAACGGGATCCAGGTACTTTCCACCTTCTCAGTGCTTCTTCCCCCTGAGCCATCATCTCAAGGACTGAACCCCGACCCCCCCCCCCAAGTCCCAGGATGGACATCAGAGATCTCTTCCTAAAAATCAGAAGCAGAGCAGAGGGCAGCAGAGATGCTTCCATGGGCAGCAAGCAGCATCCTGAACCTCTACTCCCTTGACAGGCCAATGCTGGGGCTCTGGGCCCTCGCCTCCTCTCTGCCTCGTCCCTCATCTGGCTGCCCTGCAACTCTGTGACTGCCAATCGCCCACCTTCCCAACCTCTGTCATAGCTCAAACTGAAGACCCTTGATGATAAGGAATCCCAACACAGAGCAGGGTGTCCAGCTCAGAGACCACAGCCTGAGCCAGAGGCTATGACCAGAAAACATCCGGTCACAGCTCTGCCTAGGCCTTCTGAACCCCCTCACCAGTTCTACTTCCCTACTGAGAGATCACTGAGGACCAGACCAGCTGCCTGACCCAGGGCAGGCTCTTGGACATCCTATATGAGAGCGCACATGCTCCGGCCTAGCCTAGGACCACCACCCCTCAGACCTCTCCCATCAGCACACAGCCAAGGTCAACTCCATCCCAGACCAACCTCCTTTCAACCTTCCCCTCCCAGACCCCAGGCTCCTCCCACTGCTGTACTTTTTCTCTAAAAAAGTCTTCTATTCCCTCCCCAGACAGCGTCCGGGATGTAAAATCAAACATCACTCCTGACTCAGCCCACCTGACTACGCTTTCTCCCTCGTGAAACCCTCATGGTTAATTCAATGCCGGTTCCTCCCCTGTCACTCTCAGGCTCCTTTGGAGGAGGCTCTTTTCCACCTGCCTCACACACTTGACCTCCAGGGATTCCATCTCCACCCCCAGACCTCTCCCTGGCTCCAGAGCCCTACATCTGCCTGCCTGCCTGCTGCAGAAACACCTCCATGTCTCAGGCTCTCTACTACATGTTCAGTTCCAAACCAATGAACAGGATTAGCTGGCAGCCCTCATGGAGCTTACTCTTGGCGGTGGGGGTCGGGGGGTGTTCCGAGGCGGAGAGTGGGGGGAGAATCCACTGTGAATAGTCAAGGTAATTTCAGATCCCAAGATCCTTTACAGAAAATCAAACAGGTGATGCAGTGGGGAGTGACTGGGGCACTGGGAGCATTCTTCAGAGAGAGCATTAGGGAAAGCAGTGACAATTCAGCTGAGATCTGAATGATGAAAAGGTGCAGTCAGAAGAGAATTCCAGGTAAAGGGACCTCAGGCAAAGGCCCCAAGAAAGGATCATGTTTAGTGATGCAAGGGACAAACTGAAGAGAGGTAGGGGCACACCCCTCAGGGTGCAGAGGCCTTAGGCAGAAATCTCAACCCTATCCTAGTGAGAAACCATTAGAAGTTTCTGACCAGGAAAACAGCAATG
>PVIJ01013765.1:0-43737 GCA_004024925.1 Scalopus aquaticus | reverse complement strand
CACACGCCTTCCCGCGCCACGCGGAGCGCTCGGCTCTCTGGAGGGCGGCCTGCGGGGCTCTGTCTGGGCAGAGCAAGGTGGGGCTGTACTTGGCAAGGCGAAGGGCGCAGGAGGGCTTTCTGGAGGATTCCGCCTGCATGAGAGGTGAGACGTGGTCACACTGAGGAAAGGGGAGAAGGTGGGCCGCTTGACCACACCGCCAAGAAGTTTTGCCTTCTCAGGTGGAAGGCAGGGCAGGAAGGGCCAGCTGCCCGGGAGCTTGAGTAGATGCCGAGCTTTGTGTGGTGGTCGTGTGTGGGGCATGCGGTCAGGCAGCAAAGGCCGTCACCCTGGTGCCCAGGTGGGTGATGAGCCAAAGAGGGTAGCTGGGAGATAAGGAGACCTGGTGCGGAGGTGACTCCAGGGGAGAGAAAGCATGAGCAAGATGGGAGGTGTGGAGAAAATGGGTCAGCATCATGCAGGAAGTCCAGAGAAGAGCGATCTAGGAGACTTCCCAAGTTCTAGCTTTGGTGACTAGGGCTGCCTCGGGATCAGCCCTCAGACCTCCCGGCCTCCTGGTTCCTCGACTTACCTCCAGGGACTTTCTCCCCTCTACACCTGTCACCTGCGTCATGGCTGGAGGTTCCTATTAGCCCTCTTGATTTCAGTAGAGACTTTCTGACATCTCCAAAAAGCTACCCAACCCTTCTCCCCTCAACCTCCAACCCAGTAGTTTCTCGGGTCCTTTTGAGTCCCAGGGCAAGTTAGGGTAATTAGGCAACTTCAGGGACAGTCAAGTAGGGACCTCAGAGACAGAGATAAGGCAGTAAACTCTAGGTGCTAACCAAGGTATACTCCAAAGACAAGGGCAGTATAAATGCCTACCAGACATACTCCAGAGATGAGGTCAGAGGTCCAGGGAAGCTAATGGGGACAGATAATTTCAAAGCTAAAATTTAATTGGGACAGTAAATGTTGGCAAACCTTAAAGAAAAACTCTAAGATAAGAGATGGGAAAATGGGCACAACTGCCTGGAGGAGTACAGCCACTAGGAGAGAGGGCCAATCACAAAGCAGAATATGATGAGATTTTAGAACAACAACAAAAAAAGGTTTAAATACCCCTAGACACAGGCCCACGGCGGCTTCCTTGCCCTTCCCAAGTGCCGTGTACTTGGCAGTCCTTACTTTCTTCCTCTAAATAAACTTTTCTTCACTCTCTTACTTTTTTTACTCTCCAAAGTTTGTTTCTCTCTGCTTACTTATCTAAAATGTCTGCGAATTCCTTTTTACAGCTTTGTGGGACAAGAACCTGTGGTGGTTCAAGGGTTACAGCATAGGCCAGCTTCACTTTCAGTTCACACAAATGACATTTCATCACATTTTGTTACAGCAGCCCTGGTAAACTAATACAAATACCACTTCCAGGTCATGACCTACAAAGGGATGTGGGTCAATTTCCTGACCCATCTCCCTCCCCACTGGGTTGGGGATAAGTCAACCTAGGGCAGCCATCTTGGATTCGACAGTAGAATCCAACACTAACCCATGTTGGGTTGGTGGAGCCAAATCACTAGCCTGTCTGGACTGTTGCAGAGAACAGTTGAACTGTACTTTGGCTTTCTTTGTTGCAGTAGTTGAACCTATAGCCTAACTGTCACATCTTGCAAGCAGCCTATGGCTAGCTATAAATAGTCTCACACTTGACTTCCAAAGCTTGAAAATAATTTACACTTGACTTTTCACCATTATTTTAAATTGTGCATCATGGGTATAGATTTTAAAGTGCATCCTGTCATAGCCATCTCTGCCTCTAAACCTCTAATTTCATTGATCTCATCAAATCTAACTTGGTTTTCACTGTTGACCTCGTTTCTCTTCCCATTTATAGACCACTCAAAACATCTCTTCCCAGATTTTTCCCTCTTATCTCCTTAACCATATTATTCCCTTTATTCACTCCAATCTGGTCTTCAAGTTCAAGATGCTTTCTGGAACACATGCCTGCCGCTGTACTATTCTTTTCTACCCAGACACAATTGATGTGACTCAGCCATCATCATTATAGGGAAAGCATTTCCCCCAAAACACTCTTTCGCCTCTGCTCTGATGTCTTGTGCATTGGAATAAGAATTGCTTTGAAATTAAAGGGACTTCGTCCTGCAAAAGAATTCAGAGACAATGAGATTTGGCTAGATATTCTCGGCCTTTTTAAACGCCGGCATTAAAACCCAGATTCAGGGCCTCCCCGGTGGCGCAGGGTTGAGCGCTGCGCTGTGGAGCTGTCGGCAGCGCAGGACGCGGGTTCGACGCCCGGCCAGGGAGAATCCCACATGGTGCGGCAGACCTCTCCTGCCTCGCCCGCTGCTCCCCTCAGCAGTGTGTTTCTGATCTGCCTGTTCTGCTCCCCACTCTGTCTCTGGTGAGCCCTCTCACCACCCCACGCCTCTGGCCTGTACCCCAGCTTGTATGTATAAATAAATAAATCTTAAAAATAAATAAATAAATGAATAAAACCCAGATTCATCGTTAATTGATACCTATATGCCTGACTTTTCTTAATCAATGGAAGTAAAAGAAAGAAGACAAAAAATAATACTTGCAGAAATGTTAATTAAATGCTATCTTACTTTAAGAAAATTCCATGGCAAGTGTTTTCTCTTATCTAAGCTGGAAAATCTGTAATGAAAATTTTGAGTCTCAAATACAAGTCGCTTTAGGGTTTCATTATGATCCATTCCACTGTCCCTGAGCCTTTTTCTCACACAGATATCCTATGAAAGTTCAAATAGGCAATCCATTCTATGTTTCAGATAAAAATTAAAAATCACTGAAGCATTTGTCTACAAATGCAAACTAATCAGTCAGTCTTACATTCTTTTTTACTCTAGAATGAAGGGCAATGTGGATACATTTGAATCACTCAACAATGACATAACTTACCTTCTCCATGATCCATTTTTACTGGCAAAATTTTAGTGGCTCAGTGGACTAAACAGAAGATAAAATATGGAAAAATCATATTTCCTTCCCAAGCTCTGTCAGAGAGTGTGTGACCTTGGAAAAAGAAAATATCCTTTCTCTGACTTTGCTTCCTCATTTGCAAAACAGGGAAAGCAAAGTCCTACTAATTTACTAATAAATTATCTCATTACTGAGTGTAAACACTGTTATTGTTTAACATTTATTTCTGCAATCTGTCAAGGCATTTTGAAATTTCCGCATGAAATACACAACTTAATGCCATGTTTCTCCTTGCTGTTCTCATATGGAATGTCAGTGGAGGCAGGCAGGATGGCAAACACATGGGGGATGGAAATGGAATGCTATTGAATTTATTTTCAAGTGGATAAAAGGAAGTGTAATTAAGTTTCCTGAAAGTCTTCCAAATAAACTTCCCTTCAAGGAGGAATGAAAAAAGAAGTTGTAACTGTCAAAATGCTGCATCAGATTCCTTGGCACTGGAGATGAAGGTCAGACTGAGGCAGCCACGAGAATCCATGCAACATAGTGCATTCACTTTCCAGGGTGGAGGGGAAACACCCCAATATATGGATCAGATGGTGTCAGCACTGAGAAACCAGCTCAGTGTCTGAAGCTTTGGGCTCAGAATGACAGTTGGTGCCAGTAAACAATTCACCTCCACTTCCTCCTCCTCACTTCCTCCTCCTCCACGCCAATAAATATACGCACAGCCTATGTCTTTATAGTGAAAAGCCAAGATGTCTAACATAAAAGCACAGATAGGAAAGAGAATGCTGTACGGCTCTGAAGAAAGATTCCACAGAGGTTCCATGGCAGATAATAACCACTCAAGAAGTCTATGCTGTTCGTTGACTAAATTCCTGTTGGAGCGGGGTGGCGGTGGGGGAGAAGATCTTAGTAGAACAAGAACAATGTTAAATATACAAAGTCGACATCTTACACATATTTTCCATTATTATCAGGCTCCATCTGCAAACTAGCCCTGTTAGCGAACACCACAAATGATGAATATGCTTTGTATCTGTTCCAACATTTTTCGCTTTTCTGGAAACACAAACTAAAGCAAAACTGTATTTATTCCTCAGGACTCTATAAATCCATTTCCTTGAAATTACACACATGGAAAGTGGTCACCCTCTGAGGGTCATTAATGTTCCTGAACTTTTCACAGAAACTAGCATTTCTATCCTTTTTTAGCATGCGCACGTTCTCCAGCTAATCTAAGCGTACAGGAACCCCGCTCTGAACTGATTGTGAGGTTATTGCTTACGTGTCAATAGAGATGAATTCATCAAGGAGCAAATTTCCTCCCTCACAGATTAGATGCCCTTATCATGCAACAAAATCCTGGGTTCCATTAAAGAGTGAGTGCTCTGTGATCTATGGTTTATCATCTGTCACCCACCTCTGTCTTGATTATATGCTTTCCTCTTTTCCAACATGACCAATTATGAATACGTTGTTAAGTCTCACTCCAGTGCTTTATTTTTGAAAAAATAGCCTGTAATGTTAATCTACCCATAAAATAACATATGACAATGCAGGATAATGAATTGCAAGCAAAGACATTGACGATCTGAGACATTCTGTTGTTAAAATAAGGTTTCAAAACTGCAATAAGCATGAAACGATGATCAAGACTGAGGCAGAAATAAGGCACAGTATAAAAGTCCTATAATAAAAACAGCCTTTGAGTCATGGGTGAGCATAAGTTGAAAAGTCTATTTTTTTCCTGTAGACATTTCTCAGGATGGTGACTTCCCACCATTCGTGGGAGATGCTTATCAGAAATAGGTGGAAATCATTATGTCAACAAGAAACATCTCATTATTAGGTGTGATGAAAAGCAATATCGCCGGAGACATTCTAATCAAGTTTTCTTGGCCTGTTGAAGTTTTTAGCAAAAGGTATCCACAAATAAGCAAAGACCCAGTATACAGCAAAGTAGTTTGTGATTGTGATAGTGTTGTAATTGATAATTAATACATTTTAAACATAATTTTCTGTGAAGCTTATCACAACTTAGAAAGTGATATTTAAATTAGAGTATGCAAAATAAATGTTTAAGTGAAATACACCAAGATAACAGTGGTTAAATTTGGGTGGTTTTGCTTAGGGTCATTTTTAGTTCCTTCTCTGTAGCTTCACAGTTTTCTGCAATGTAGTTAATATTCTTTACTTGTTTTTTTTTTTCTGAGTAGAAGAAGTGGGGTGTAGGCCAGAGGTACAGGTGGTGGAAGGATTCACCAGAGACAGAGTGGGGAGCAGAACAGTCAGATTGACTGAAATACACTACTGAGGGGAGCAGTTGGGAGACAGGAGAGGTCTGCTGCGCCCTGTGGGTCAGTTCCCTGGCCGGGGATCGAACTCAGGCAGTAGCAGTGACAGTGCTGAGACTTGACCCCAAGACCACCAGGGAGGTCCGCATAGTTAATATTTTATAGTAAAACTTTCATTATCATATTTAATTTTTCCACTCTTGCTAATACTTTCAAAGTGTTTTCTTCCACTACCTACAGAGTGTTTCCCTCAATGTAGCACTTTGTCTCAGAGTCAAAGTCTTTGAGAAGATTCTGAGTAAGCAGAATATCAGACACACATGTCACAAGCCAAAGGAACAAGTTCTATTAGACTCTCTGTGGATGAGCTTTAATATCTATAAAAACATTCTCTTCTCCTAGAAAAATACATCCCAAACTGAAAACAGCAGCTGTCTCCATGGAGATGGTAGTAACAGGGAATTTACTGTCTATTTACATGTCCTTCTTTCATTTTGTTTTTCTGCCTTGCTGCTATCTCTGTAGTTCTTCTATTTGGCAAAAAAGAAAACCTTCCTGCTTGCCCTTGAAAAATTTTTACTTCTTTGTGAAAATTCTGCATGATTCATAAATGGACACATTTTTTATTGCACAGTAGAAACTGACATGGGGAAAAACAATCTTTGAAACTGACAGCTGAAAATAAACTTCAGAAGTCACTGAGCTAATGAATACAGACTTTCTTTTTGGGGTGATGGAAATGTTCTAGAATTAGACAGTGTGATGATGGCACAATCCTATAACTTTTTTTAAACCTAGATTTTACCCTTTAAAATGGTGAATTTCATTGTATGTGAATTATAGCTCAAAATAAAAAAAAAAGAAAAGGAAAGGAAAAAACCAGAAGACACGAAGGAAGGAGCACTGGTTAAGAGCTGGGCTCCGGGGCCATTCACCTGCGCTGTCCCCAGAGTCGCTGTCCCCTTCCCAGCCAAACTGTGGAAGGTGAGAAACAGACCACAGATGCCGGGATAACAGCAGAGGTCGCGGCATCCTCAAGGCCATCTGGCCACTAGGGAGAGCCATCTGGATTTACCTTAAAAGAACTAAGAATGGAGATGGCACATGAGACAGCAATCCCACTCTCGGGCATTTATTCAAAGAACATGAAACCATCAACTCAAGAAATGATAGGCCCTAAATGTTTATTGCAGCATCATGCACAATTGCCAGGGCCTGAAGACAACCTAGCACCTGCTGATAGAGGATTGGAGCAAGAAAACATGGTCTTTCTAACTCTGGATATGACTGAACTCTGAGGACAGGTGGGATTTTGCCATTCACAGCCAGCTGGAAGGAGCTGGAGGGAGAGATGCTAGAAAGCAAGTGAGGATGTGAAGGCAAAGCCTGGATATTTCCTTAGCAATTTGACAAAGCCACATACTTGTAAAACTATCAAATACTAGCCCAGTGAGTCTTCTGAGCTTAGAGGAAACAGGGAGGGAGAAAGGGTCAAGGAAAAAGGGATGGTGGCAGAAAGGAAAAAGAAGAAGAGACACCCCGCCCGCTTCGCCTTCTCTCTTCACAAGCACATGAGCAGATCAGATGCCTCCTTGTCTGCAGATGGGTACCAGTGAAAACATCTCTGATCTGGCAAGATGAGTGGAGGACAGATGTTGGGTGACTCTGCTGCATTAGAGGATGGACGTGGCAATCATTACTTGTCTTCTTCACTGGAATGCAAGAAGGTCTGGCTAGTGAAACTCCAGCAGAATATCTATGAAGCAAGAAGGAGCTGAGATGAGAAAACAAAAGCAGGATAATTAATAAGCAGGAGACTGAGGGCAGGATTGAAAGGAGAGTCAAGATGCTATGACAAAGTTTAAAATGCAAGGCTGAGAGCACCCCTCCAGCCCCAGAAAGACCCGAACCTGGAAAACCAGGACAAGAATGGCACACAACTTACATTTTTCCAAGTAACAACAAAATATCACTAAGAAAAGGAAAAGTCTCAAAGACAGTGTTTTCATTTTTCTGGATGAGAGGATTTATAACGAAAGGAAAGACGTCTCCCTCTGTTGGTCCAAGTCTAAAATGCTGTGGCATTTCTTGAGAACCTACCAAGTTGACTGTATATCACAGTGTACCCCAGATTTTTTTGTATTTTTAATCAGCATCCCCTTAGGGAATTTTTTCAGACATTTTCCCCTAGTCACCCCCCCCAAGAAATTTGAACCCTGCAGGGGTGCTGAATGCCCCTCAGGCACTGCCCATGTAACTATGCTCTTGAAGCAGAAGCTAGATTTTTTTTTTATCCTCTCCCACAAAAATATTGCTCTAAACTCATGGATTTTCATAGATGCAATCCATGGAAATCTACTAAAGTCATTGTTAGGTGCAAACTGCTATGACTTTGACCAACGGGACCACTCAAACTTGATCCTGTGTCCATTACATGAGAAACCTTCCTTGCATAACACATTGTTCCAGCCTCAACCTGTGTCTTTCATATATGTGTGTGTGTGTGTGTGTGTGTGTATAGTATATATAATAATTTAAGATTACTAAACTAATACTAAAACCCGAGTAATGTCTATAGTTTTTTATCATTCTTTTTGTGTTTAGATGCATCCTATTAACAGTTGAAAATCAGTCCTCTATAATAAACTAATTTGAAATCATTTTCTTTCTCTTTTGTGATTCCAATTTGATATACAACTATATCTATTTCAATGCACTTTAAGATTTACTAATACTTGTATGATTAAAGTTAAAACAATATTAAAAGGAGCACATTAATGTCTCAAGAGGTAGCTATTTCATGGTTTCTTGCTTATTCTTTTGCTTTATCTATAAATATGTACATAAAAGTAAGACTATCTTTTACTCTTGCAAAAGTTAACTTTACTAGGTAGCAAAGTATAGAATAGATAATATAGATAATATCACCTTTTTAAAATGTACATGAGATAACTTTTTATAGTTTCATGTCAGTCTGCTTTGTTTTAGTGATTGTGTACCTTTTCAACCTTAAATCATACTTTTTTTTTTAATTCAGGGGCATATTTTAACCCTAACCTGGTTTACCTTATAGGCAGCATTTGTTTTTTCCCTCCTTTTGGAGACATTCTCTTTTTCATCTCCCTGGCATACACCCCTTGACTTTTCTACCTAATTCTCAGCTTTCTTTGAAGTCTCCTTCTCGCCTCACTATTTACTGAACTCAGCTTCTTCAGGACCTTCCATACATGTCACTCTACCCCCCCTTCGTGGACAATCCGCTCTTTCAACTTCAGTCTCCAACTATATGTTAACAAATCTTGATTCTATAACTTTGCTCATGACCTAACCCCTGAACCCCAGAAATACATTCAGCTGCTCCAGGCTGTCCGCAGGCATTGAACATTCAGCGTGTGGTTCTGAGCATCTTTCTCCCTCAGCCCTCCACCTCTCCTGGGGTCAGAGCGGGCACCAGCCCAGGGCCGTGGGCCTCTGGCTTCCCTTCTGCCCTCACCTCCTCTCTTACCCACCTCCAGGGTCAACAGATCCCAAACGCCCTCATTCCGCCTGCTACACGTGTTCAGCTGTCTACTTCCCATAGTGCAGTCTCACTCCCCTGATCAGGCGGGCATCATCTCTTCTGGATGCGCCAACACCTCCAGCGGGGTTTCCAATTTCCAGTTGTCATCTTCTCCTCATTCTCCAAACTGCACTAAGAATCATCTTTGTAAAGCACAGATGGAATCTCAATATTTGTTGAGTCTAATCCAACAACTCCTGATCCTCCCAAGAGAGTCCAAGCTTTTCCTACTCCAAGTAGTTCATTTACCTAAGTAAAAACTTTGTATGATATGCCCTTCATCAGTCCCTCTACTTAATTCAGCTTTGCTAAACTTTCATTTCTACAATTTCAGATATTTTTCCAGTTTCATCCTATCTCTGCTGCTTCTTCTCCCTAGAAAATCATTTTTGTCTTCTACCCCTTTTCCAAGTGCTTAGCTCATATTCCTTCTTTTTTTTAAGATTTATTTATTTATGTATACAAGAACTGGGTTTGAAGGCCAGAGGTGTGGAGTGGTAAGAGGGTTCACCAGAGACAGAGTGGGGAGCAGAACAGGTGGATCAACTTAAATACACTGCTGAGGGGAGCAGTGGGGAGACAGGAGAGGTCTGCTGCGCCATGTGGGGAGATCCCTGGCCGGGGATCGAACTTGTGCTGCAGTGACTCTGGATAGCTTCATAGTGCTGAGACTTAACCCCTGCGCCCCCAGGGAGGCCCTCATATTCATTCTATAGGTCTCATTTTAAGCACTATGACTGGATCCTGGAAATTACATTGTAAATCCAACATAAAATGCTCCCAAGGTACCAAATATATGGCCTGATATGAGCTGGGAAATTAAATAACATCAGCAGTTAATAGTACTTAGTTAGTGAATAACACAGTTATCTCCAAACTGAATTCCTCTTTGAGGTCAACTCCTTTGCCTTTCATTTGGTTAATGGCCCCATTCTTCTGTGGTCAAAGAGGGGAGAAAAAGGTGCGATTCTCTAACTTGTAGAGCCATGCGGAGGTAAGCAGGAGACACTCATTCTGGATGATACAGTTGGATTCCAGACCATTGCAAGCGCCTACCCGCCCTCAATTAAATGCTATTAATTCAGCTTCATCATATATCCCTATTCCCAGGCTACTGTAAATCAGTGAGATGATCTATCAACCTTGAAACACCTCTCTTTAATAACAAAAAGACCCCAAAATAAGGCATAACTTCTCGTTTTACTTCAGATTAGCCAAGAATACTTTTATTACAGCTCCCTGGTTGGCACGCCCTTCTCTGTGGGCACAGCCACCGTGAAGCTGAGATGAGAGAAGTGTGATGGCATGAATACAGAGGAAATGTGTTTCTGCATAGTGTGAGTGATAATTAGCAATTGATAAAGAACCTTAGCTGTGTTGAGAAGTTGAAATAAATGGATTTATGTTGGAAAGGAAACCAGTGGGTGTAAGGCGAGGCACTGCTCGGGAGAAAAATAACAGCAAAGTAATGATTGATTAGTCAGAGACCATATTTCTGCAAAAGGTTCTGAAATAAAAAATTTGAATAATCAAAGGCATTCAATTTTTAACTTCAGTAGCTCTTGTTTCATTAATCCAGAGGCCTTATAATTCTTACTAAAAACAAGACATATCAAACCTTTCCCGCGACATGGCAAGTGGGTGACATAGAGATATAAAGCCATGGACCAGGGAAGGGACTCAAAGAAACTGCCTGGTTTTCCTCTGAGAACGTCTGAGGATGTTGAGACTTTCTCCTATCTTTGCAATGATAGACAAGGAGATGTCTCATCCTCCAAAACCATTTATGTGATTTGAAATAAAAATCTCTTCTTGATGACTAACTGATCTCATGATTATTAAAATTAGAATCAAGACACATGACTTTTTCTGCTTTCAACAGCAAGGAAGAACAGAGGTCACCACTCATTTGTGACCCAGTGCCCTGCTGGAAAGACAGAACACTGGTCTGCTAAACCCCAGCTGAGGGGTCCAGCCACGAGCCCACAAGTGGCAGAAAGCTGTCTCGGATTGTCCTCCAGAATGGTCCAAGTAACCCAGACAAGATGCTACCTCAGAGATCAACAGCAGGGGGTACAGCTGAAGTATAATCATAGCAAAATCAGTGCACCATCAGAAAGAGACGTTTCAGAAGAGAAGGAGACGGAGATAGGGGAGGTTGCCTGTGCAACAGCGTAATGCCCCACGGGCTGTTGTGTGAACCAACTACAGCTTTGGCCGAAGTGCTCAAAACGCTAGACTTACTGAAAGAGTTACTGGATAAAAACAGACAAGATACACAAATTGGATGGATGGATGGATGGATGGACAGATAGATGGATGAGGGGGAGGGGAGGTAGATGATAGATGATGGATAAAGACAAGAAAATACAAGAATCAAACTATGGAATATTTGCAGTGGAAGGAATCTTGGGGCACTTGATAGCAAAGAGTAATTGATCTGGCATCTCTGACCTAGGGCAGTAACTGAGATCTCCATCCTACTTCTCCGAGAACATGTGTTCACGGTCATCAAGATGATCTCATGTGACATCTATTTAAGACAGTAGAACACAGATGCAGAAGAGCAAAGTGACTCACTGGAGCAGTGGCATTTTCTCTGGTTACATTCAGTCCTTTAATCTTGAGGCTTTCTGACAAATCCTTTGTAAGTAGATTTTTTCTTTTTGAGTCAACTCGTACTTGCATGTCCCCGGAAAAACGTAAGTTCACCAAGTTGTTCAAAACCAATATGATACCAACAAATACATGGACAAAATAGGAAGACATTTACACAAAGGAAAAACAGACCTGTCAATAAGCAGATGGGAAAGTATTCGAGAGAGAGTGTGTGTGTGTGTGTGTGTGTGTGTGTGTGTGTGTGTGTATTGAAGTAATTAATAGCTTTCTCTATCAAATTAATCTCTAATTATAATATAATTATAATTATAATGTAACTGCTGGGGGCACGTTGATAAGCATTGCTGTTGGGAATGCAACTTGATAGAATTTAACAATATCATCAACAACTCAAACATTTTCATTTCCATTGATCCTGGAAGTTCAATAGTATTCTACTATGGAGAAATAGTGAAAATACAGAGCAAAGGGTTATGCAAGATATTTTCAACCGGAGTAAGACTGTGGAAGCAAAAATTACATTGTTATATAAATGATGACATAATCTCACGAAAGAGTAATATACAGCCATCAAAATGTTTACCAACAAAAAGCTAACATTTAGAAATGGTCATTTTAATATAAACTTAAAGTAACAAGATACTGAACTGTGCAACATGCAATGTAATTTAGATGTTCTTTAGCTATAGAAAATGCTAAAAGAAAATCCAATAGAAGATTAAAGGTGAGTTTGAAGGACACAATTATGGTTTTGTTTTGGCATGTGTGAATTCTTGGGTGATTTTATAGTTGTCTCAAATGAGCATACTTCATTTGTTTCAAATCATAACATACTAGCTTTAAAGAAAAACTAGACTTCTTACTAAATTTATTTTTTAGATTACTGTGTTAATTTAAAATCACTACCAACATCTTATTTTCTCTCTGTCAAGGCAAAATAATTCTTGCTTTTTAAAGCTTTTCTTCACAGGCCTTGTCTACAAGCTCCTTAATTATATTTGTTATTCTTCTCTGAAAAGGTCTCTAGGTCCCTCTTCAAGAATTCTGCAAAGAAAATTCTGGCATATTAGAGAGCTCCTAGGACTTCTACTTTGCTAGGGAAATTCTTTGAGTTATTTCAGTTTAATTCTGACATTTGTTGAAAAAAAATGTTAACTCTGACATTTGGGGGAAAAAACAGAGACAGAGACATGATTAGCCCTTCATGGAGCCATTCAGCTCCGAGACCAGCTTCCCTCTGCTCTGACTACACATCCAGCCAGGAAGTCAGCTACTGCCCAACACGTCCTCATTCTCTCTTTGATTGTAACATATTCGGGATCCCATTGTCCTAGTTTGCTTATTTGTTGAAAGTAAGGTTGAATGAAGGTATACAGACATTGGTAACTGTGTATTTCCCAGGTCTCAATAAAATAAACCTTTTCCTTCCTTTCTTGCCAGACACACTCACACCATCTTTCTTCACGTCCTGGGAAGGAGCAGAGATGAGGTTTAACAGAACCCAAGGGCCAACTCTGAAAGGTAGTTCTACTTGTCCTGAGATTAGATCTCAGAGTCTTGATTAAAAATGGGTATGGACTAAAGTTTCGAGAGCTTAATTTAAAAACGAATCACCAATTATAGCAATAGGCAACACCCTGGAGGAGACAGGAGTTTGGCCATTCTGTCAATGTCTCCTCTTACAGCTGCTCTATGCCAAAGTGACGTTCTTCCCTCTGTCACCATCTGCAAGAATGCCCACTCTCAAGCTTTCCTTGAAGCAGAAGAGAAGGCTTACCATTGAGAGCCAAAGTGTCCCCTTTGGACACACGGCCTACAGACAGAGTGAAGGGGGCAGATGGGGTGTGACACGTCACAATGATATAAGAGTAATTCTTAAAAATGAAAAGGACAGAGCAGGCCAACATATGGATGAGAGAATGGGAGGGCTTGGAGGACATTCTTGTTTTATGACTTCAGCTTTCGCAGTGGTTCTACTGAAGGTATCCTCATTATGAAGATTCTGCTCTGTAAGTTGTGAAAAGACAAGCTTAAGGCGAAAGGACAAAGAAGAGTTAAGTAGAAAAAGGTGTTCCAACATTCGTGCATAAATGACAGTTAGAAGACAGCTGGGTGACAACTGAGCTCAGGTAAAAAGGAAGGCCGTATGGTGCCCCAAAGAACAGAGGTTTAAGAATAAACATCTTTGAAAGGAGAAAATGTCTGGATGAGACAAAGGAAAAACCATCTCACCAAATAGCCAAACCCAGTAAGTGCTGTGTCATCTGTAGCCAGAAATATCAAAACAGCATAAACATGATATGGGTGCACCATGTGAATTGCATTCTGGGTAGGCAGAGAACAGTTGGATAGTGGTTTTTTGAATGGTTTAGTCAAACAAATAGCTACATAAGACCCATTATATGTCCTTAGAGAGTGAATGTGAGTTCCCTCAAGCCAACCCTTCTGTGACAGCCCTAAACACCCGAATTTAAACCCAGCGCGTGGACATCAGAGTGGGCTCTCCTGGCGCCCCAGACAAGGAAAACAGAATCACAAATGAGGCTTCCTGTTCTGGGGGCCACTGACTCGAGGTGACTCTTACCCAGCAAAGGGGTTCCTCAGCTGGCCCCTCTCCCCGGAACTCAACCGCATCCTGAGGAATGCCGTAAGACACCCTGCCCTCGCTTCTCATGAAGGGGGTGCAAACAGAACACGGCCTGGCTGAGGCACTCAGAGCAGACTCGGGGGCCAGCCCGCTGGTTCGAGTCCCGGCAGGACCAATTCCTGCATTTCTGCATCCTGCTTCCACTTCCTCCTGTGGGAAGTGGCTCCTCGGGGAGCGTGTCTAGCGGGTTCAGCGAGCTGTGATGGAGGTAGGTAAACCCAGACCCTGGGCCGCAGAGGGAGGAGCGCAGTGCCCGTGGCGGACGCTGATTGGTGCCGTGGCGGAGAGCCGGGCTCAGTGATGTCCAGTGATGTAAACCAGCGTTACCTCAATTCGTATAACGTTTTTAAAATATCAAAAATACAAATAAGAACAAAGCACCTAGACCAAACATTGCCCAGCGCCTGAAGAATCTCAGTAACCATCATCTGTTTGATTCCGACTGTTGGGCGGACGGCGCAAAATCAGAACGCAAAGTTTTGCAAACGTCAAACAGAACTGCAAATACACCCAAAGTGCAGTTATTTATGCTAATGTGTTCGCAGCCATGGACAAAAGGTTTTAGAATGAGAAAAAAATTAAGATCAAACACAGGTAAGCAACGTGGCCAATGTGCGAGTTGCCTAGTTTCTTCTCTGGCCCTCCCCGGGGACGCGCGCGAGCGCTGTCTCCTGCATTATAAAGATGACTGTCAAAATTAATCTGCAGTATTAGGGGTAGTGTTGACAGCTTCATCTTTGTAAATGTTATTACTGCTTTTTAAACCCACCAGCCTCTGCGGTGCAGCGCTCAGAGGCTTCCTCGAGGGGAGACGCATTTCTCCTTGTCGATAGAAATTCAATTTGCTGCACAAGCTCAGACGCAGTCAGCCTCTCTCCCCCTGCTTTACTGCCGCTTTGACGCGCATAAAACGAGCCTAATGTTTAAATGTTAGAAAGCACTTAATGTTTAATCGTTGGAGATTAAGTCTCTTTCATGAAGCGGGGGCTGCCGGCAGCCGTCTGCAATGGACCGCCCGCCGGCTCCTGGGCAGCGCAGCGGCTCGGAAACAGCTGCCCGGCTGCCCAACATCAGGCGTGCAGGGACTGAGAAGTCTCCCCTCCAAAGTGGCTGCGAGTTTGGAGACGCCGGCAGAGCATTTGGGGTGCCGAGGGGCGGGGGCGGGACGGTGACGGCTATACACGGGAATTTGTGATGTTCTGGACCCCAAGAGTCTGACCACCTGCGGGACCCCTCAGGACACACCGTCCTCCACTGTGGCAGGTGAGTCCCTAGAGGTGACAGCGTGAGGTGAAACCAGCAGACAGAGCCTCGCGTGAGAACCGCCTGGAAAACCACACGCGGCTCAGTCCCATCGCCGGATTCGATGCCGGCAGAAGAATTTTGCTTTTGTGCTTCTGAGTAAGAGCAGAGAGCACAGGCGAAAGGAGGAGGGGAGAATTGCTTGCTGTCACCCACTCAGTCTCTAGCAGAGCCCATTGCTGAAGAACAGCCCGGGGGAGGGGCGCTTCTCGGGAGGAGGGAGGCTGTGGGTGTCCGTGGCGGCCCGAGGCCGGCCCAGCAGCCCAGCAGCCGCAGCCTCGGGAAGCGTCCAGCCATGCAGACCCGCTTCCTGGGCTCAGTCCTGCCCCCTCGCTGATCGCCACGGTGGGACACGAGCCCCTCTGGCTCAGTTTCGCTTCAGTAAAGAGGCTCCTGAGGATCATTACACAGGGAGTCAGGTGAGGCGCCCAGCGCGCCCCTGAGGCGGCGCCCAGGCTAAGTGCGTCCCCGGAGCCAGACAGCTCGTGCCGCTGCAGTGTCAGACCGTCCTCGCTAAGCCCCGCTGCAGCAGAGCGGCTCCGTCTCAGCTCTAGGGACGCTGGAGCTGGATAACCCTCTTCTGGGGGGCCTCCCCGGTGCATTCCAGGGTGTTCAGCGGCACCCCCAGCCTCCACCCACTAGCTGCCAGGAGCCTGCCTCCTCAGGAGCAGCAGACATTGCCACAAGTCCCCTGGGTGGCAGGAAGTGCTCCCAGTCGAGAAACTGCTTTGGAATGTCATCAGGTCTAAGAGGTCTGTTTGCAAAAGCCATTCTCGGCGCCTGTGGCTGCCTGCTAGCCCCGAGGGAGCAGTGAGGTAGCAGCAGGACCGGTCAGCCGCCTTTTCTCAGTAGCTCGTGTGACTTTCTTAAAGACAAGTGGGCAGGCCACTTCGCGCCCGGGACTGTCAGAAGGTGACAGCTCGGCAACGTTTTGGCAGAAGACGGCGACTTAGACCCAGAAGGAGCCCCGAGGCATCGCCCATTCTGTCTGCGGAGACCCGGGGCGTGTGTGACGACAGCCGCAGACCGAGGAGCACAGGACAGAGCCAGGGGCCCCCTTCAATCAGTTGGGGTGCTGGTGGGGCCAGCACATGCGGTCTGCAGAGATGAAAACGCTCTCACAGCTTTCTGGCTGCGTTAACCTGTCAGTTCACTTTTAAGGAAGTTGCGATTCAGAACTTCCCTGTTAAGCTTTTAATGAACTGAGCTGTAACACAACAGACAATCGATCTGAAGGTTTAAAAGAACAGAAATATCGGAGCACAGCAAACACACACACACACACACACACACACACACTTTCCACCACATCCACAGGGTTTCCCAAAAGTGCCCAAGGCACTGAGAAATGAGAACAGAAACGATAGCCTCAAAAAGCCTGGGTGACTGGTTCCCGTAGGCAAAGGGTGACGAGGCCCCAGAGTTTCGGGGTCCTGTGCGTGGCTACTGACATGGCCCAGCCTGACTCCCTGCGGTGACCGACTGAGGAAAGGGGGAGGCGATGCGGACAGAGCAACCTGCCCATCAGGTAGAACCGCTCGTTTAAGACGCCGCTGAAAGCAGATGTTGAAGGGGAAGGACAGGGGAAAGCGGGGAGCCCCGAGATTAACAGGTGGCCCTGATAACGCCCTGATAACGTGGACTATAAAGCTCCAGCTCTCTGCTCAGAGCGGCGGGCGGCGTCCACGGGCTCAGCCCTCGCTGTCATTTCGAGCGGCACAGGCACCAGGGACTCCGGGCCGTGTGCTTGGCTTTGGGGACTCCGAGGAGACGCGCCACATACCAGTCTGGGTTCCAGCAGCAGAGGACAGGGCGTGGGGGCGGAGAGGGAGGCAGGAACGCAGCACCCACAAGCCGAAAAGGAAAAATAATTTGGGCTGAACGCCCAGGTTTCCGACAGGCCAGCTGCCACGCGAAAAGCAAGAGGTAAGCATTCGAACGTAATATCAGCAATAAAATAACATCCTGCTTTAGAAAACAAAGAAATGCAGCCAAGACAAGCCTTCGTCTTTGATCAAGACGGCAATTCCCACGGGTGAATGAAAATCTGTCCGTTACTCTTCTTCTTTCCTTTAAGACAAAGTAGAGAAGCTTTCGGTGAGATGATGGAGCGCCTTGAAATTGCTCTCACTACACTCTCACAATCTCAGTATGAGGACGGTGTTTTCCTGCACTTGAAACATGAGAAATTGTGCTTGGGAGCCCGAGGTGGGCGCCGCGACTCCAGCCTCACCACGGCTGTGTCAAAAGCATGAAACGCGAACCCCAGGGGCGCCGGGCCTTTGGCTAGACCTGGGAGCAGAGGCTGCCTTTGATGCTCAGGACGTCAGGAGCCGATGAGATAAACGTCTGGAAAGAGGGGCCAGTTACAGGTGATCGCATATTTGCAGCCGGGTTATTCCTGCTTTCCAGCATTTCACAGCTTTCGCACTTGACTATTTGAATAGAGAGTATTTCATGTGAGACACTATCTGGAATCACATTTCTAGGGGGAAAGGGACTTGGACCCCTTCTCATGCCAGCCCACTTCTGTTCGCCACTTCAAGAGTTCCGTGCTCCCAGGAGCATCCTGAGCCGACCAGTGAGGACAGAGACTTTGGGTCTTCGGGTGGCAGCACACAGATGCCTGTGGCGCAGGCCTCGGCTCCGCCAGGGTCCCGCCTGGGTGTCGCTGCCTCGTCTGTTAAACAGCATCGCAGCTGAGTAAAGGAAGCACTGACCTCCGAGCGGGGCGCGCCTCCCTCCTGCTCAGTTTAACCGGAAACCAGGCCACATTGAGTTTTACGTCGGCAGTGCCTCTCCATTCTCAAAGTTGCGATTTTAGCACAATTTCCTTAAGAAGTTTTCCTTGATGTCCCTAATCGGGAAAAATCCCTAATCATAGGGTCCCAAATGTATTTCCTTTGTAACTTCAGAGACAGAATCCGCTTGCTTATGTGAAGACTTTGTTCCAGTCTGTCGTTCTCACTCCACTGAGCCCCACAAAGCCGGGGCCGTGCCTGACTTCTGCTCCGGCGTGTCTCCCTGGACCAGCGACCGCCTAGCAGGCGGAGACCCCTCACTGAGCTTTTGCTAAATCATTTGTTGTTCAACAGGCGAGCCCGGGGGCCTCCCTGGTGGGGCAGCAGTTAAGCGCTGCGCTGTGGAGCTGTCGGCAGCGGCGACGCGAGTTCGACGCCCAGCCGGGGAGATTCCCACATGGCGCGACAGACCTCTCCTGCCTCGCCCGCTGCTCCCCTCAGCAGTGTGTTTCCATTGCTCAGCCCGTTCTGCTCCCCACTCTGTTGCTGGTGAACCCTCTCGCCGCCCTGCACCTCTGGCCTGTACCCCAGTTTGTATGCATAAAAAAATATATCTTCAAAAAAAAGCAGGCGAGCCAGGCTTTTCCCAGTGCGGCATTAGGTACGTGCAACTATTAATAAAGTGGTGTTTGACTCCCAATTATCTATTATTTTAGGTGTTACTTCCACAGGAACCTAATAAGGAGAAGGGGTAATTGTCAGGGAAAGATTTGAGCATTTCTGAGATGAAAACCTCACCTCTAAAAATATCCAGGTTCTGCAAAGTTTCTTTTGACACTTTATGCATTTGCCTGAGACAAATAATAATATATTTCAGAACGCACACTGAACACTAAGCATTAGGCTGATGGCTTTGGACAGAGAACTTTAATTAGCCCTATCCTAGGACATGGGTGCCGTTACCCCAAGAAGTCAGCTAGATTCAGTTACTTCCCTGAGGTGGGGAGGATAGGGATGGAGGGAGGGTTGTTTGAACCCAAAGAGACAGCCTCGGCGTCTGCTCTTAGTGCCTCTCGTCCACTCAGGGTAACAGTCTGATTTATTATTTATTCATTTCCAAGAAGCCAGGGACAAAAACCTCTGTAAAGTACACTAAAAACAAATTATTAAGCATAAGGTAATGCAAAATATGAGTCCAATTTGTTTAGAGTCAGCAAACATAAAAACACACTGTCAAATGAATGTACAATTTCCTAAATGCTCATTCTAGATTTCTGTGCTTGCCTCATTGGAAACCCATCTCAACACTACACACAAGCCCAGACCTGACAGCTCCACAGGCCGCTTCCTCATGGTTACAACTTCTGTGCAGAACATTTTGGCAAGGCCTTGAGGTTTTCGGCAGTAGATACACTTTCCTACATAAAAGAATCAAGTTGCGGCTTCCCTGGTGGCGCAGGGGTGAAGTTGCAGCACTATGAAGCTGTCCGCAGCCACTGCAACACAAGTTCGAGCCCCGGCCAGGGAGCTTCCCACAGGGCGCAGCAGACCTGTCCTGTCTCCCCGCTGCTCCCCTCAGCAGTGGACTTCAGTGATTCCACCTGTTCTGCTCCCTACTCTGTCTCTGGGGAATCCTCTCACCCACCCCCCACCTCTGGCCTGCACCCCAGATCTTATATGCATAGATAAATAAATCTTTTTTAAAAAAAGAATGAAGTCAATGTCCTTTCCAAGGCAGGTGGCCCTCGAAGGCAGTGCCGGGCTCCAGCGCCGCTGACAGCAGAGTCTTCCAAGAGCTGAGTCCACCACGACCCTGTGGTCAGCGTCTGCTGTCTCGCGATCCGTGTTTTCAATATCGTCAATTAATGTCAATTTTTTTTCACGCCTCTCATTGGACTTAAAAGCCCCCCTTGTCGTCTCGGCCCAACCAGCTCGCCCAGCCTGACTCCCGCTCCATGCCGCTGTGGTGAATGTGGCCCCGGAATTTCTACCCACCATGGAAATCCCAACGCCACCATGATTCCCGCCATGGGCCTATGGGGGATGATTCAGTTCAGATGGGGAAGTGAGAAGGGCCCTGAAGAGGAGACCAGTGAGAGCTCTTCTCTCTCAACACACGCAGCAAGGAGAGGCATGGAGGCTTTGTGGGGGGCGGCCTCTCACAGCCAGGAGAAGGTCCTCATCAGGAACTAAGTCTCTGGAGCCTTGATCTTGGGCTTCCCCAGTTCCAGAACTCTGAGAAATGATGTTCTGTCGGTTGAGCTGCCCCATCTATGGTGTTTGTTACTGGGGCCCCAGCTGACCCCCTGGGCATTTTGAGGATCCCCACCCACATGCTGGACTTTCCATTCTGGTCCCTTTACTCATTCTCACACCAACTGCTTGTGCCCCTGTCCTAAGACTCTTCCTCTTGACTAAATTCATGTGAAGCTGCACTGTACCTGACAGCGACGTATTCACAGCACTTGGCCATGTGTACCGGAAGTAAAAGCCATTGGAAAAACAGAGCACATAAATACATTCTCCACGCATGTCAGTGCATTAAAGTGCATGACACGAAATAAAAGTCAAAATAGATTAGCTATTCATAGTGGAGATTTGGTATTTTACATGCAGTCTTGATTTTCCCACTGTTAAACAGATAATACAAATATCTAGAATTAAGCAGAAGACACCCTAATCATTTTTAGTAGCCAGTATTAAGTGTTGGCGAGGGGACAGCTAAGCCAGAGCCCACCCCTGTCCTCAGCACTCATGTTCTACTTTAGTTTTCCTTCCCAGAAATCCAACAGTCCCCACGTGGGGACCACTAACCTGGCTTCCTCCCTATTCCCAGGACATAAAGTGGGGAGCCAATTCCAGCAGAAAGTTGTGGTCTTTCCCTATGCCTCAGGGGCTGCAAAACCCTTTCCAACTGCTTCCCCTACAGGGAATGAATAGTGAATGTGGAAGAGCTCTGAGAAAATTTTTTAAATGCAAAACATTCTCTTAGTGGTCCTCCGGCCCACATTCAGTATGCACAGGAGCCAGTGCTGGTCCAGGAGAGGCGCTTTCGTCCATTTGTTCCCCCCTGCGCGTTCAGCACATCAAGCTGATAGCCTAAGATCAACCCTATGGAAGTATTTACACCAGGACAATGGGCAGGTGCTGCCGCGAGACCTCGGCCCACAGCCCAGAGAGCAAGGCACCCATCATTCCCAGCTCAGACTGTGCTGAACAGACGCAGAGCTGGGTGTGGGCCGGGATGAGCAGCAAATGAGATTCTGCCTATTTGCTAAGAAACACTCGCCAACAGTGAGTTCTCGCAAGCTCCGCCTGAACACTCCGTCGCACTGAGTCTGGACCCCTCGGGCAGTCTCCCCCCAACAGCCTTCTAGTGGGTATTGCTGGGCTATTTGCCATACAGGTTAATCTATTTTTCTGTATCAAAAAACAGTGCACTCTGCTGTCTGTACTCCACAAAACCTAGATTTGTGCTCTGCGTGAGTAAACATTTAATATTTTGTGGAATAAATTAGTCACCAAGTGAGGTTTGTTTCTGGGTAAGCTCCAGATTGAAAGAAGAAGAAATACTGGTGCTCTCCATGGATAAACTGCCATTCCACGGATCTAGTTGTTAAATTTGTAAAAGGTGCAGAGCACCCAGGATGGTGAGTTAGCCAACGAAACTGGACCTCAAGTCCTCCAGAAACGTGACAGAGGAGAGTTGGACAGCATGTCAGGAAAGCAAAGGAAGAAAGGAGAGAGAGCAGAGGCTGAAGCCAAAGGAAAATAAGCCTATTTGCAAATGCAGCCTAAATTAAGGACCAAAGAAAGCAATGAAATGAGAAAATACTTGGAAGTCTCCTCCAAATGCCATGGATTATCACTGTTACTCTTTCTAATCTGCTTTCCTGACGGACTTGATGATTACTGATAACGTCATCAAGAATATCCTGGGAAATAAAGAGCCACATTCTGGGAAAACAATCCAAAACAGACCAAAAATAAAGCCGAACCAAACAAAAGCAAGAGAGGCAGATGCTAATAAAGCCTAAAATACTATTATTCACATAATATTATAAACTGGAGGGTGATGTTTCACACTGGGGCCAATTGCTGCAAGGAAGGAGAAAGAAAATGGAGAACCATAAACGATTTTTTTAAAGAGCAGAAAAGGAGGGAGGAAACACAAATATACTCAGATGAGATTTATGTGAACCATTTGGTAATTTCCAATGAGAGGCTTAAGAATAAAAATGGTGTTTGAATATAGAAATGGGGCCTTCAAAAGAAAGAGAGCCAACAGCATGGAGAGCGCACAGAGTTCTGAGCTGAGCACTGTCGGCTGCTTTCTGTCCGTAGTTTCTCTTCACAGGACTCTCTTTGGGTGGGGAGGGGAAGAGGTGGGAACAAGTCCTGGGGGACAGCCCTCACGCAGTGTCCCTCCTGGATGTCCCCTCAGTGTCCAGACGCAATCTGTGTCCAATCAACCCCAAACTGTGGTCTCTGAGAGTCAGCACCCCAGTCTGTGGGCTGCATTCACAGACCCCCTTGCCTCTGTCTCAGAACAAAGTGAAATGGCCAGAACAAAGGTCACTTGCTATAACTACAGACCGAAATAATTGCCACTCGAAATAAACGCAAAGTTGAGCAAAAGAGAAATGTATTAAGGGGATGACTCAGAACCAAACTGAGGACCCAGAGCTGGGAAACCACGATCAGATTTCTCAGCGCAACGGGTCCCTGCCCTTGTGGTTTTGGCCTCATTTTCTCTAGGTGAGTTACAGGCACGCAGAGAATACATCACTGTTTTTTCTCAGCCAAGGAAGGAAGACGTGAGCTCATTTCTAACACGGCGTCGGCCTCCGATAAGTATTTGCACAAAGAATAAGGAGCTGGTTTCTACAGAGTCTGTTTGGCTGGAGGAGAGGCACTGCAAGGGGCTTCAGAGCAGCCCCCGAGCCCCACCCCGCTCCCCAGCCGGAGCATCTGTGTCTGGGAGGAGGAAGGGCCTCAGGCGACCTGAATCTCCGCTCCCAAAAGCACCCAGTGGACGCGGGGACCAGGCCGCGGTCTCCTGCTCCCTCTGCCTGCAGCTCGCGACCTGACCAGCCCCGTCTGACCCTTTCTCGTGCACCCCCAGGCGCTCCTGTGAGCAGGAGTCGTCTGCTGACCCCAGTCCCCTGAGGGGACAGTTCCACCAGCAAAGCGTAGGGCTCTTTCCTGTCCACAGACGCACCCCACCGATCCATCTGTGCCCACCTAGCGCACCTTCTCTGCATATATTTACTTACTGTCTGAGAAGCTGCAGGTAGGCAAAAATGTCACCACGTCCAGACCAGTCTCGCACACGGACACACGTCCACGGGCCTAACCGCCATGAACACCACTGCAGAGCCAAGTTTCCTTGAGGGTTCAGACGCCCAAGTCCTGATACTGCATTGTGCTGACCGGCTGAAAACACAGCGAGCCCACATTTTCCTGCCTCGCTGTGCCCAGGGTCTTGAGGTCCCAAACCCAGCCCTCAGGACCTTTCCCTGCCCCCCCGCCCCCACCCCGTCACGCTGCCTAGACTCCCACGCTCTCCAGACTCCCCTCCCGCCGCTGCCTGAGCACGCAGCGCTCCCCCTGCCTGTTTTCTCCGCTCCACCCCAGGGCCACGGCTCCACCCTGGTGCCCCCCTCCCTTCCCTGGGCACTGAGAGTGTCTCTGCAACACTGCCCCACGCGCCTCCGTGCCACGATCCCCTCCCAGGTCAACCCTCTCTCTACGTGGGCGCCCATTTCTAAGCGCGAGGGAACGTCCACGTCATCTGTTCCACCCGAAGCACCTGGCACTAACTTGCAAATCGCAGGTCTCCGACAAATCTTTGCCCAAAGAGTAAGTGATGCTAGAGCCGGCTGCTGTCACAGGGATCAGGGCGGGCTTGTGCAGGGAGCAGGGTGACAGCCCAGGGGCGCCTTCCCCAGCGGCTCTGGTGCCAGATGCAGCCATCGCAGCTCCGCACGCGGCCTGTCCAGGCACTGCTGCCAAACAGAAGGTTCTCTGTTGGCACCTTCCGCAGCTGTGCCCCCGCACCAGCTCCTCCACTTGCAAATGAGCCCTCTCCGAACTGGCTCGCACCACCCTCCACAGATGGCTGCCCCTCAGACAGAGGGGCACAAATGCAAGCTGCCAGGTAGCAAGCGTGCACACCAGGCCGGAGTTCCCGGTACAAGATCCATGTCTCGTACACGGTGTCACCTCGCCCCAACAGCCAGAGCAGCTGCTGCATTACTGAGGTTCAGGGTGGGACTCGCCCTCGTGTTCTAATTTGGGAACCCATTCACACTGGGGTCCCAGACCTGGAGGTGGGCGTGGGGATGAGACCGAGCTGAAAGGGAACACACGGTCTCTCTTTGGAGCCTTAGCTTCAAAGGTGCGTTCTCCCTCCAGGTGGAGCTCAAATTCAAGACGCATCAGGCCAGCAGCTGAATCCCTGGCCTGGGACTTCCCTCGCTGCAGGGCAGGCAGCAGGATAAAATGTCCTTCCAGGGACCGGAATGCCTCCCCATACAGTGATGCATGCAAGTGTGAAGTCTTTCCATCTGAGCTAAGATCTACAAGCCACGTTTAACAGCACAGGTTGAGAGAGAAGAAGCATGCCCTCAATACTCCGCGTATCGATAACCTGGGTGCAGTGATGTGGGAACCCTGGCTGAATGTTCTATTGACCGGGGCTGCCTTAACGGTCTGATGTCACAACGGCCAGAAGATGCAGTCGGCGGCTGCCTCAGCCAACGTGGCCTCTGGCGCATATTGCAATGCTAAAAGCTCGCCATGGACAGAGGAATAACCCCACCTGCAGCCGCGGCTCTAAAGCACTTTCATTCTGGTCTTTTTGGAGACTCTCAAGACAGCGAGCAAGGGCATCGATCTACTGGACGGCAGATCTCACAAGTAATTTCTCCTACTGGGATTTGTGTTTTTGCTTTTAGTTTCCAAACCCAAATAGACCGGCAGCTCATCGGAAAGACCAGCTGTGCCTGCACTTCCCAGTCGGTCCAGGCAGGATGCGCCAAACAGCTACAGGCCCCGGAAAACCACACAGTGAAGGGCAGATCATCTGGCAAAGCACCTGAGCAGCAGCAGGTGCCAGAGGCTGGGCCAGCGCTCTGCCCAGGCCTGGCAGGAGCTCAATCACAGACATGGGTCCTACACCTTCCTTCAGGATGGCGACATTTGGAAGCCTAGAGCCGTAGGCACTTCAGGTTCTGCTGGTTGCACGGGGCGGTCAGATGCTCTCTGCAGATACACCCACATGCCGTGCAGTGTCTGCTTTTTAAAAGTCACTTTTTGTTTCCAGACTCTCCAGACAGACTTGAGTAGGGATTAAGAATCTGTCTGAATGTGACTTGGAGACATTAAAAAAGAATAAGAGTGGAGAAGAAAAACCCATATCTGCTGTCAAAGGGCTAGCTCGCCGAGACAGCTTAGAATGCTGCGTTTATTGAACAATGGAGGGTGATACAGAGCCCAATAGCACACGACAGCTGTGCCTGAAATATTTCTCTGCAAAGGAAAAGTAAGTTTAGTTTTAATAATGATGCCAGCCCAGCCTCCTGGAGGGTCGACAATAAATTGTTTCGGAGCAATTACCCCATGGTTCTGCTTACTGGAGTACATGCTTTTCTACAACTTCAAACATGCTCAGGACCTACTGGTTTTCCTCTTAAAATCAGTCCAAACATTGACGGTAGCATCTTTGGAGGACTTGATTGTAGATCATAAGCATGTTGAGACTCATCTTCGCTGCCCAGAATTTTTTTTTTCATTCTCAACTCTTTCTGGCAGGAAGTCACTATCGAGCTCATTTGTCTGGGAACAGGATGGATGGCCGACTCTTGGCATGTACAAGTTGAGGAAGCTGTAATTTGCTCCCTGTTTCCCTTGAAGGTCACTAAATTTAATACTGTGATTGAAACCCAGGGCCTTCCATAAATCTCCAGAGAACCGTGATTCCTAAGAAGGCAGATAATTTGGAGGTGGGATGTGTTGACCTGTGCACACATGTTAAACAATTATAAATTGTTTCCTTTCATCTGTCTAAGAAGTAATCTATAGCAAGACTCCCAAATATAAATCCTCTCTAAAATGAGACAGCCAGGAAATAGCCCGTGAGGATTGCTGGGTTCATCCACACACTGACACCCGGCACAGCTTTCAATGGTGACAAATGACAATGGTTCTCAGCCTTGGCTTGACTTGAACTGGAGGCTGTTATCTCTGGGTTCCTTCTCGCAGCAGGGGGGGAAGTACCTCATTTATCCCTTTGGAGCCATTCCCTGTCAATGAATGAGGATGACTCTTCTTCCAGGTAACCCTCCCAAGTTTCCTAGCTGAGCTTGTTAGTGTGGGAAATATTTTGGCATTGGAACAATACACCTTAAAAATCAAGCTTTCACTTTGCACCCGGGGGGGGAAGGTAGGACCTTTAGGACACGGCAGTTCTGCCTCTGGCTTTCCTGCTCATACATCCCAGAATGGAACACTGGTTTCATGAACAGGAAACAGCAGGTTTGTAGGTGATAAGAAGGTCAAAGGTACTAACAAGTACTGAACCCCAATTCTCCTCCCTATCATTTTTGTTGGCCTAAGTTGAAAGGGTTCTCTCTATTTTAATCACCCTTTATTTCAAACTAAATCATACAATCTCACTGTATTAGTTTGCTAGAGCTACTCGCACAGTATACCACAGACTAGGAGACTTAAACAACAGAAGTTATTGTCTCGTGATGCTGGAGGCTAAAAGTCCAAGATCAAGGTATTGGCAGGGCTGGTTTCTTCTGAGGATGTAAGGAGCAAGCTGCTCCATGCCCGTCTCCTAGCTTCTGGAATGTTTGATGTTCCTTGGCCAAATATACATCACCCTGATCTGTCTTCATGTTCATGTGTCATTCTCCCTGTGTGTGTCTCTCTGCATAAATGCCTCTCCTAATAAGGAGAACAATCACACTGGATTAGGGGCTCACCTTAATGACTTTATCATCACTGATGGCCTCTGCAGTGACCCTATTTGCAAACAAAGTTCACATTCCGGGCACCTGGGTTTAGGACATCAACATATGAAGGTGAGGAGGACACTATTCAACCCGTAACACTCTAATACATAATTTCTATAACAGGCTGCGCAATCAGGGCCTTACCTACCAGAGTTATAAGCAACAGAAGCTGCTTGGGGTAATATAAGACCACCGTTTCAGGGACATACTTAAACTACAGAAACTCAAAAGAAATCAGAAGCCAATTACCTAAAAATGAAATTCTGATGGATTGCCAAACTCAAAGGACCAGAGGAAGTATCAGAAGTAAAGGAGGAGAGAGGAAGTCATAAAGTTGGGCTGAATGGAAATGCACAAAAAGCAGAAACTAAAGTTTTGACAAGTATTTTATCTAGTCCATCTTAACCAAGGTTGAGAGACCTACAGAAAAGGAATAAGTGACTATTTTATCAAACCCTCAGACACAAACTCTTTCTGATGGGTTTGGCTAGTGCCTGACTGTACAGCGTGGGATGCATGACAGACACATTAATTCATTCTTTTCAATGTGTGCCTTCAGGGCTAGGGCCTAATTCCAAGAACTTGTTTAACAAATTATGAAAGATATTAATAATCTTACATGCTGATCAGTCTCAAGGCAAATACTTCTTTTAAAAAATGTGTTTTATAGTTTTCTGTATACCGTGTTTATAGGAAGAACTGGGTTTGCATCTTAGTTTTCAGTTCCAACAATATTATCTACAAATAGTGAGATATTTGATATTCCCTTAAAATTATATATGATATGCAATATTATCTACAGATGCTGATCAGACATTATAAATGCATTAGTGAATTTGCTCAAAATGAGAGCAATATACTCTCATTTTGATTGATCGGTACAATTGATAAGAATGAACTGTATAAATATAATTTTATGTTGCACTAATACCAAATAACTAGAAAATGAAATGCTTTTAAATTTCCCTTATATGCCATCAAAAATATAAAATACCTAGAACTAAATATAACAAAGAAATTATCCTCTCTATAATAAAGACAGCATTGCAGAGAAAAACTAAAAAAAGAATTAAATGAATTGAAAGAAATGCTATGTTCATAAATTGGAACACTCAATAAAGTTAATAGCATCAATAAGCTTAAAATGTCAGTTATCCCATATTAATGTAAAGACTTGACGCATTCCAAATCCAAACTCCAAGAAATTTTTAGTAGAAACTCACAAACTCATTTTAAAATGTGTGTGGAATTGCAAGGACCTCAAATAACCAAGACAATGTTGTAAGCTAAGAACTAAATTGAGGGATTTACCCAACCTGATTTAAGACTTGCAGTGAGGCAATAGTGATCTGTGCAGTTTAGTTTTGATGGAAATGTAGACACAGGTCAATGCAACAAGACCGCAAATGAAGAAGCAACCGCATAGGTCAAAATCCAGAAACACAACCACATAGACACGTGGTCCAAGTTCAAGATGGGGCCAGGGTTGGGTTCCTCTGAGGCCTGACTCTTGGGCTGGCAAATGGTTCCTCCTGTTGCCTTTGGACATGGTCTTTTATCTATTCATTCAGACATCCCCGGTATCTTTGTGTGGGTCCCACTTCTTCTTATAAAGATACCAGTCAGACGGAATAGGGCCCACTCATATTATTTCACTTCACCTTGATTACCTCTTTCGAGGCCCTGTCTCCAAGAGCAGTCATGAGGTCCTGGGAATTAGGACTTTAATATATTTTGGGTAAATACAATTCAGCCCATAACACATACTTGGAATAGGTAAGGATTGCTTAAACAGGACATAAAATCCACCAACCGGGAAAAGATTGATAAGTGTACCAAATTAAGAACTAAAAATCTCTGTTCATCAAAAGCAACATAAAGCTAGTTTAAAAAAAAAACAACCCAAAAGAGAGTCTTGCTATACTTGTAACTGACAAGAGACTACTATACAAAACCTATCAAGAACCTCTACAAACCAGCAAGGAGAAGGCAACCGGAGGGGAGGAAGCTGGGCATAGAGTCGAACAAAAACCTCTAAAGGGCAGAAAACCCAATGTCCAAAATACACAGAAAAAGGTGCTAGACCCCTTCATAATCAGGAAATGCACGTGAAATGGCCAAAACCTGAAGTCTTGCAATGCCAGCACGATAAGGACGGGCAGCAGAGGGGACCCCATACCACGATGGGTACGCACATGGTATAAATGCTTCCTACACAACGGTATTACTAGGAGGCTGTATATGCACATGTACCTTGTGACTCAGCAGCTGTCTCCTTGGATAGAAACCCAGAGGGACTCCACTGGGCGCATTAGGATTTATACAAGCAGGTATAACTGGAAGCCACCTAAATATCCAAAAAGTCATTGCATGTTTTCAAATGGTGATATGTTCTTTTGATAGACTATCCAGGCGGAAAAGCATCAGGGACAGCCACGCCATGAAACTCACAAACAAAATCGGCTAAATAGAAGCAGACACTTTCTACGACGCCATTCATGTGCACTTCCAGGCCGGAATCTTCTCAACTGTATGGTTTAGCGATGCATTAAAGACATAAAAATTTTTTTCAAAATGTATGATTATTAAAAATATGAGGACAGGTGTTAGCCTCTGGGGAAAAATAAATTTGAGAATGAGGTTTACAGCCTGGTTAAATGTCTGTCTCTTTGACTAGGTGTGGTTACAGGGTCACTAAGGTTCACTAAGCAGCAGTTCCTACAGAGTTAGGCACTTTCTGCATGTATTTTATGTTTCAAAAGAAAACAAAGACAAACAATTTACAAAAGAGAATGCCTCTAGGGAGCCTTGAACTTGGAAAATAAAGGCAAAAACTGATAGGCCGAGGGTAAGCTACGAGCGATTTTGCACAACTGGGTATCAGAAGCAGTGTCGGCTGCCGCTTTGGCAGCCCCGTGACGGAGAGGCAGACAGGTTCATAGCTGTGGTTGAAGTGTCAGTGATGCAAGATTGCTAACAGTCTTTGCTTAAACGATGTTTTACTAATTCCCTCCCAGCTCAGAACATTTTCATGAAGACGCCTCCCCTGCCCGCCAAGGACGTGGCGCCCCCACCTGGCAGTGGGCTTAGGGTCCATGAAATGAGCCTCCCTCATCTCACCTGCCCTGAGCACCAGGTGGTCAAGTTGGTCAAGAAAGTCATGAAAACAACCCCACCGAGCTAAGCTGTGGGAGGTGCTTGCTATGAGCACAGAGGAAGAGCAGAGGCACCCCCAATACACACACACTGTTTACCTAGGAACTGAAAATCCACTTCTTTCTACGGTGCTTTTCTTAAAAAGATTTATTTATTTGCATAAAAGAACTGGGGTGCAAGCCAGAGGTGTGGGGGTGAGAGGACTCACCAGAGACAGAGTAGGGAGCAGAACAGGCAGATCTACTGAAACACACTGCTGAGGGGAGCAGCGGGGAGACAGGAGAGGTCTGCTGCGCCCTGTGGGAAGCTCCCTGGCCGGGGACAGAACTCTTGCTGCAGTGGCTGCGGACAGCTTCGTAGTGCTGAGACTTAACCCCTGCACCACCAGGGAGGCTGTCTAAGGTACAATTCTTTTAGGTTGACGTAAGGGCCCCAGATGGTCTTGCTTCTGGCACCCAGCGGTGACTCCGCTCCTGCCAGCTGCAGCCCTGCTGGAATGCAGCGAGAGTGCAGTGCCGTTGTTCTAGTGTCAAAGCAACTCTGTCTCGAGTCACACGCTCAGCAAAGCAGCGCGTGGACAGGAAAGGGCCGCCTGTGAGCAGTGGCAGCGGGGGGTTATGTTGCGCCGAAAGGGCCAGACCCTGCAGCGGGGGCCCAAGTCTGAGCCCTGGGGTCACAACTGCAAGGACAGAAATTCTTCCCTCTCATGGGATTCAGCGAAAAACTGAACAAATAAAAATGAAACAACGGCACAAAGGAGCTAAAAGCACCACCTGCACTGCTGCACTAGGGTAAGTCACAACCCCATTGCGCTTCTCCCAAGGGCTAATACCTTGTCTGGCAGGTAGTGGGCATCAGGGACCCAAGCTGGGAGTGTGGGGGCCGGGAGGCCTGGTGAGCGGCTGGGTGTGAGGGACTGGCTGTGAGCGGGTGAGTGTGGTGGGAAGGGGATGAGAAGGACAGGAAGGAGAGATGGGCCTCCGGAATCCAGGGAGGGCCGCACCAGGGGAGAGCATGGTTAGCTGCCCTTCCACTACTAAGCAAATGCCCCATCGAACTTCAGAGAAATCCGGCGCCAACGCAGCTATGGTGATAAAGGCCAAGTTGCATTTTTCTAGAAGTTTTTCTTGACCACCCTCTGTTAGGACAGACACCACCCACTGCCCCGACCTGCCCTCCCAACTTCCCGCATGGAAATTCCGCATGACACAGCAACCTGGCGTTTGGCCATCTACCCAAAGACCATGAAATCTTCACCTGAAAAGCTGTCTGGGCAGCGAGCGGGCAGCGTCACTTCCCTGCGGGCCTGGAGACGGCCGAGCGCCCACGGGTGGGGGGCGGGCTCAGAGGGCGGGGAAGCCGGCTGGGTGTCCGGGAAAGATGAATGCGGCCGCTGACAGCAACGTGGAGGGCGTTCAGGAGAACGACGTGCACTAAAGCAAGCGGAATGACAGAAAGATTAGGCATTTACAAACAGACGATTTGACAAAGCAAAATACTTAGAAAAACGAGCTGTCACCATAAAGCCCGGCAGCTTCCGAGCTGAGATGGGGGAGAGCGAGACAAAAGGCTCAGAACAGGGAACCAGCTGAGGCATTGGGGGGGGGGGGCCGTCAGGTGGCTACATGGACACTTCTGAGGAAGGAAGACTCGGCGTGAAGGGGGCTGGGCCCACAGCTGCGGCTACACCAGCTTCGGGGTCACGCGCGGCGGAGGGGAGTGTGCGCGCTGGTGGCGGCCGGGAGGATGCGCTGCGCTGTCCGGAGCGAGCGGGGACCCCAGGCACCCCCCGCCCCCCGCCAGCACTCGAGGGGCGAGCAGGACAGACAGAGGCCACTTTCCCAGGGCACACCCCCAGCCCTCAGCCCCTGCCCCCAGCCCCGGCTCTGGAGCCTCCTTCCTCCCAGACACCGGAGGCCGGAGGGGCTTTGCTCAGGGAGCCGAGCTTACCTCAACCCTGCCCAGCCCGGCCTCGGCCTCGCCGCAGGACACACCCTGGGCCCGGCTCCAGGCAGCGGGGTACCGGCCTCGGCCTCGCTGCACGCTCGGGTCTGGCGGAGAGAAGCAAGTTCGGTGCCGACAGGACGTGAGGGCCTCCGCGCGTGAAAACGCAGCGGACAAATGGTGCCAGTCGGGTGCTGAGCCTGCCAGGCCAGCGCCCGCGGAGCCGCCCTCGCTCTGAAAATGCCCGCCAGGTGATGGGGGCGGCGGACCGATGACCGGGGGGACCGCCAGCTCCATTAGGAGCAAACAGGCCTCCTTCAAGTCCATTTTACTTGCTAAAAACAAGCAATGTTAAATTTTAAAAATGAGTCAATTTTTCATCTCATTTCTCAGTCTTCTGTTTCCTGCCTCCCCTCCATTTCAGGCTAAAAGAGCAGGGGAGGTTTGTGTTTTGAGATGACACTTTGCTGCTGTTAAAAATGAGAGTTGGATCTGGGCCTGGCGCATAGCAGAGGCCCTTCAAGTGCCGAGAGTCGCTCGCTGCCACATTGATAAGAAAGAAAAGAACCCGGCTCAAATGCTAGCGCTGGCTGGAGGGTTGAGGCTGCCCCCAGGGCAGGGGGGTGGCAGCAAAGAGGGCGGGGCCGATGGCTGTGGGGGAGCACTGCCGGTGTGTTGGTGGTTGTGGTGTGATGACATACATCTGAAGAAATATGAACCTATCCCCCCAAATCACACACAGTGTTGTAAACGGAGCAAGGGAAGGGAAGAGGGGCCCAGTGGAGCACCCCGTGAGTCAGGCAGCAGAGTCCTAGCCTGCCTGGCCATACAATCTCTGTTCCAAGGGTTGTAAAGAGTAAATTCCAGGCCTTCCCTGGTGATGCAAAGGGTTAAGTCTCAGCCTTATGAAGCTGTCCATAGCCACTTCAGCGTGAGTTTGATCCCCAGCCAGAGAACTTCCCCCATGGCTCAGCAGACCTCTCCTGCCTCCCTGCTGTTCCCCTCAGCAGTGTACTTCAGTAGATCTGCCTGTCTTCTCCCCACTCTGTCTCTGGTGAATCCTCTCACCGCCTGCACCTCTGGCCTGCACCCCAGTTCTTGTATGCATAAATAAATATACCTTTAAAAATAAAATAAAGTAAGAATCCACTCCAATGCAAAATGGTGCAGCTATGAAGGAAGACAGTACGAAGGTGCCTCAAAAACTTAAACTACCCTATGTGGATCCAGAGGAAGTAAAATCGAGATCTCTAAGAGATACCCGCAGTCCTGAGTTCACTGCAGCCTTTACACTACAGCCGTCCACGTCCACCAGCAGGTGGAGGGACAAAGAAACAGTGGTGCACACGTACCAATACTAGTGAGTCTTGAAAAAGAAGGAAATGACGCAGTATGCCTCATGGTCATTATATTGTCCTGAGTAAAACAAGCCAAGCGTCTAAAGACAAATGCTGCGTGACGGCACTTACAGAAGGGCTCAGCCAGGTCATGGAAACCAAGAATGAAACGGTTACTGGAGCTGGGGGTGGGGGTCGTCACTATCAGGTGTGGATTTCATCTAAACAGGACGCGGGAGCTCAGAGACCCGCTGTGCCGCCGGTGTGCTCTTGTTTCGGGGCCACTAACCGTCTCTGCTGTGCCCCAACAGGGTGTCATGCCCATCCCCTGAGATCCCAGCGTCATTTATTTTTGGTTTTCCACTACAAGATTTCAATTTGAATCTTTTGTAAGACCTCTAGGTCTCTGCTAAAATTTCCATCTTGCAATTTCATTTCTTGAACACATGAACAACAGCGTCTGGAGGTCACGTTGAGTAACTCCGAATTTCGGGGTCCTGGCAGCCTGCTTCTAGGGTCTCTTTTCCTCTTCTTTGGGGGTCAAGTCTTATCTTTCTGTGTCCTTAAGGTGTTTTTTTTTTAATTGAGTGCCAAATGTTGTATGTGAAATATCGTAGAGGTGATTCGAGGCTTTGGGTAAGGTCCTCACCCTCCAGAGAGGATTTATTTTTTCTTCTGGCAGATACCTCATTCCAAGTTGGTTGGGAGCTGGTTTTCAGTCTTTGTGTTTCAGAGATGTTTCCGATTCACTCTTGCTCTGCGGTGCAGGCTTTAGCATGACAATCAGAAATCTGGAGTAATTACAGGTCTTCTTTTTAAAAGGTCCTTTGCTACGACTTTGGATTCCCCAGTCTTGAGACACCAAATGCTCTCCTCATAGTCCCAGCTTCTCAAGTGCCAAGTTCGTTTTCTAATTTTGCATTTGCTCTGTGGGCAAACCAGTCCCAAATGCCAGGCCCTGGCTTCATTTCTCATTTTTGCTCTATCTTGGCTCCAGAAATGCCCACTTCTTTGGACGCTCTTTGAAACCTTTGCACCGACATCTGCTTGCGTGGGCATGTGTGTTCCACACTCTTATTTTCCTTCATGGACCCTAAACCACCAAGTTAGACAAGAGCAGAAAGGGACAAAGGATGCTGCTGAGGTTGCCAACTCGCTTAATAGCCCCTTAATGACACTGGTGACAGTGTCATCTGCCACGACAAGAACTTCTAGAAAAGGACCCCGTGCAAAAAGAGTCTGCCAAGTGGGTCTGGCCCTTGAAAGCCCCCCTTTCACAGCTGGCCCTGGGGGGGCCTCTGAGCCCCCCATTGCAGGGGTGTTCCTGCCATTGGCTGAGGGCGTGTGGCGGCTGCGCTGTGTTTAGTAACGACTGGTGTGCGCTCAACATCTGCCTTCCTCCTGGAGTCTGGAGTTTGCACACGTGCCAAACAGGGGTGCATATGTGTCCAGCCCCTACAAAGACCCTGGGCACTGAGACTCTGGCGAGCCCCCTGATTGGCCACATTTCACATGTGTTCTCATCCTTCATCGCTGGGGGATTAAGTGCATCCTGCGTGAATCCGCTGAGAAGGACTCTTGAAAGCGGGCCCCGGCTACCCCGCCTCCACGCAAACTCCACCCCACGTGTCTTTCCCTTTGCTGCTTGTAACTTCTTCCTCCATCATCAATCACAGTCATGCGTCCTTCCAAACCAGGGGGGTGGCCGCAGGACCTCCTGGCGCAGACCGATTGTGCTGGCAAACAGAACGAGCTCCGAGTTGGAAGTGCTGAGTCGGACGCTCTTTATCCGGCTGGACCTGCTCCCAGCCGCTGTTCTGCCAGGTGCCTCTCTGGATCTTGTCTGCTCTTCATCGGCACCGACAGTGTGGACCCGCATCCTTATGAACACACGGCAGCTGTGGCCTTGTGTAGCACTGCAACCACCTGGCTCATTTCTTGCTTCCTTCTTCAAACCAGCTCACTAGCACTACCTTCGCTCCTCAGTCCCTCCTCGTCTCACGTTCTGCTCTGTTCCGGACTCTGCCATCCACACACAGTGTGCCGAGGACTCACATCTGCAGCCCTGGCCTTCAGCCCCCTTTTGGGCTCTGTAACTCGGTTTTCAACAGTCTGCTTCTCTCCCAAGTACCTCAGAGCTGCCACAAGTGCTGGGTGGTGGCAGCAGCTGAGAAGAGACCAAACCAGCACTCCGGGCCAGCTTCTGCTCCATGCCACGGCTTCCCCGCCTCCCAGAGACAGGGAGTAACCGGGGTCTCTCATCTCATCCCTCAGCTCTGTGTCTCCTCTCTGCACACAGCCCTCAGTTTCTAGGTTCAGACGATGAGACTATTGAGCATCTCCTACATCCAGTCTGGAGACCAGGAACACAAAGGCAGTTGACACGTGGACCCGGGCTTCGGAGTTGTCAGACTGATCGCGGATGACACCGGAATAGGCAAGTCCCGGAAAGCACAGTCCGTGTGGGCACAGAAGAGTCAGGACTAGCTCTGAGCTCCCCACCGTGGCAGGGTCAGATCTGCCAGCAGGTGGGGCGGTGACGCTTGGGCTGCATTCTGAAAGCTCTGTGGGTGTTCTCCATAAAGACGGGGGGAGAGGATGAAATAGATGCCCACTGCAGGGAAAGTGCCGGTCAAAGCCACGGGCCCCAGGGAGAGCCACACCAGGAAATGCCCCGGAAGCAAACTCATGTAAGATGCAAAGCATTAATTCTCTTCAAATAGCGTTCATCTGGAGCCCTCCGTCCCAGGAGAGTCTAAGGAAACACAAAGGAAGCAGGATTTCAGAGCTTTGCCACATGATGCGTGGCTTGATGGTTGTCTCGGGACAGCTCTGTCTCCGCGGGACCTCACGAGAGCAGCTGGTGTGCACAGTCCGTTCGTGAAAACGAGAGACCAGAAGCAAATTCAGGCTCCAGGAGACAGCCAGGGGGTGGGAGCAAAAGGAACCACTGGAGAAAATCGTCCAAAGCAGAGAGAGTCAGCAGTCAACACAGATCCCAGCTGAAGGGGCGGGATGACGCTTGGTGACCACGGGTGGTGACACTTGGCGGGGGGGGTGACCACGTCCTTGCCACGGGCGGTGACAGCAGCTGCCATTTCCGAGGTCGGCTGCACTCACATCGCACCATGCTGCCTGTGCCGATGTTCTGTGCCACCGCTGCTCCCGGGAGGTTTGGATGAAGAGCAACTTTCAAGTCACTCCACAGAGTTCCCTCTGCCTGACTCAACGCCTCCCTGGACACAGACCTGAGGATCCCAAGCTGCCGGGCTCCAGAGATGCTAGAGTCCCCCTCGCCCCACTGCTTAGAGTTGCTCTGCAGCTCACACTTACTGAAACCAGCGGTATCTACTGGAGGAATTTTTCCCTGTTCCTTCTTTTCCTAAGGGAAAGGTGCCACCTGAAATTCTCGCTCTGCTAAAATGTACCCAGACTAAAGCAAACAGTGTTGACAGCCAGAACGCCATTCAACCGCCGTCAAGTTCTATGGCACACGACAGCATTGAGCATTTGACAAGCACCCACACAGTCCCTCTGGAGCCAGAACCCCCAGGGACAGGCAGCTCAGCTCCAGAGCGTCGCCGTTTTACTGGACGATCGAGACGTCAATCACCCAGATGGACACATGCTCGGGGCAGAAAGAGAATCAGAGAAATAAAGTGGCTCTAAATAACCTCGACTCATTATCCACTTCAACAGGGTCAGTTTTATGACATAATAAAGTTATATATGTATATAAAAATACTAATAGAACATACAGTCTTCTTCTCTAGATGCACAACAGTAACTTTATTGATTTATACTTATTTTTGCTTCCAGGCTAATAAACACTTTTATAGTACTGGGGTCTTAAAAAACAAGAAAGAAATGTATCCTGAAATTTCCCCCAAAAGATTGCATTCAGAGAACACAGCACGACGTGGCCATAAGCACAGGGAGGTGGCAATGTCATCCACACCCAGCTATTTACATTTTTATTTTCCAGAAGGTTCCTAAGCACAGGGTGGAGGATGTACCACCCCGAATAGTTCACACCAACAAAGGGAGATTCCTGTCTAAGGCTCAGGTCCTAATTTTCATAATCCTCTTCCCTTTTGAAAAAAGACCATCGATCATGTCAGTGCAAAAATAATAATTCAAAACTCAAAACCTTATCCTAGTCTCTAACCAGCCATCATTCTGGACAGCAGAATAGGGGACTGACAAAGATACATCCATGTATTTCCAAATGGCCCCCACTTCTTTATCTTTCACTGCACTTACAGCAACTTTGGGACTGTCGATCTAAAATTGAAACATGATCCATGAATGCAAATAAATACAGCTATGTCCAGAAATTCAATTTCACCTGTAAATTTATCCCACTCTTGGCTGCTAGCCAAAGATTTTGTCGGTAGATTAATTAAGTCATTTAATTCTCGCATAGGAAGAAATGGTTTGTTAATTAAGCTGGGGGGAGTAAGATAGGCAGGCAAGAGATCACCATCACACTATCTGTCAGAACCGACCATACTGCCTTGAGGAGGCAGCACGCCTGCTCCCACAATTCACAGGTGTCTGTTGGCATTAAGTTGTCCGTTGGTTTCCATGGAGCTTCCATACGACCTGGCAATACCACTTTTGGGAATCTACCCAAAGGACACAAAAACACTAATCCGAAAGGATACATGCACCCGTATGTTCATTGCGGCACTGTTCACAATAGCAAAGGTATGGAAGCAACCCAGATGTCCAAAAATAGATGACTGGATCAAGAAGATGTGGTCCATATACACAATGGAATACTATTCAGCATTCAAAGAAGATAAACACATGCAATTTGCAGCGACATGGATGGAATTAGAGGGAATCATACTCAGTGAAATAAGCCAGAAAGAAAAAGAAAAATATCAAATGGTTTCACTTATAACAGGACTATAAGGAAACCAAGTAGGAGAGAGACACTCAGCGGGTGGGGGAGGAGGATAAGGGCACAAAATGGAATAGAAAAGGACACAAGGGACCACGGAGATGGATCACGGGTGAATGGGTGGTGGGCTACCCAAGGGGAATACAAAATGTAAAAGACATAAATAACAACAAAAATATATATTAAAAAAAAAATTGTCCGTTGATTTCATTCGTCGCTCATCAGTCGGCTGGTGCGCTGGCCTATCGCTGCGCCATCTTTGGAGGGCCTGTGGCGCATCAGCACTGTGCTGAAAACTCCAGACATCACATGCAGGTAACGCTCACAGCACCCAACCATGCAGAAGCTTCCAGTTTTCATTTTACAGATAAGAGACAAAGAGCTTGTCCTGAGTTTGCAACTAACAAATGGAGGACCTGGGATAATGTGGGTGCCCACCTCGGAGACCACTCCCGTGACCCCAGGCAGTCCTTCCCGGTCCCGGCCTCTCTCTGGTTCTTCTCTGTGTCGGTGAGAGAGGGCAGGGACCCCAGACAGACAGTCCTCGACGGCTTCTCTCGGCCGCTGTCCTGTTCGGTGCCGGCTTGGCCTCTCCGCCCCTGCACTGTTATCCCCATCTTGGGTTGCCCCAGTACTTCAGGGGAGACATGTCTGGTGGCGTCTGGGGAACTGAAAGCCGGTTGAATAACGGAAGGGGCCCTTCCCACCTCTGCTGACAGCTGCGCCCCACAGAGGAGCCGCACCCTCCAGGCTGAGCAGAGACCAGGGAACAGCAGGCACCAGCAGGGAAGGCCCTTTCCTGCCTAGCTCCTGAAGGAGAAGAATGTGCAGCTCTCGGGAGCCGGCTACCTGCTTGAGGAAGCTGACCTCTGCGAAATGCAGGGGGAAGAATGACAACTTGAGAGATGCTTGTGGGGTTCACACATGCAGCAAATGTGCCTGTTTAAAAAAAAGAGATGTTCTGAGAGAATACCCCACGGGGTTGCTTTGCTCAGAAGACACGGTGAGGCTGGGCAGAGAGCACAGCTGGGAGACTTCTCTTGCCTTTGCTTCTTTATGTTACCTTCAGAATGGGAATTCCAGATCTGTCAGTCTCCTTCCCCTGCAGTTTTAACGGCTGGAGCCCATAATTGTGCTCTTGCAAATCTGGCTTAAAATGCGTCCTTCACAGAAAACACACAGAATGTTCCCTCTGGTCCGAGAGCCAAACCTGTCACTTGGCAACAGCCTGGTGTCTCTCCCGTTCTATTTGTAATGAACATTGCCTTTGCTGGCAGTTTTTCTAAAATATTATTATTAAATAAAACCTTGCCAAATTTACTTTGCAGAAGTATCTTTTATGGAAAACAGATGGAAAGAGCTAACCTAAAAATGCAAATCATAACATTCTAACGACTTCTTAATTTTGAAAGTTATGGATACAACCTCCCAGGAGGAGCTAAAAGAGAGATGAAAACAGCTGCAAGAGAAACATCCGCGGGGGAGGGAGGGGAACCCCGGCAGGCTGCGCCCTGGCAGAGAGCTCGAGGATGCTCTTGTCTTACTTAGACTGAGCCCTCGCAGGGAAAGGAAGGAGCAGAAGCTCTGCGGATGCTCAGGTGCAGGTGATTTCCAAATGTGCCCCCACAAGCGGCAAAGGATAGAACATTCTAGAAACACACGTTTAATGCCTTTCCTCCACGGTTTTTGCAAACCCCTCAGACAGGAATAGGAAGCCACAGTTTGCAAATGTGCCTGATTCAAATATAGTCACTCCACCGCATAACATCTCCTGCAGTGGGACTCAGCCCAGAGGTCGGTTTGTCTTTTGCAACTCGCCTCCCTTGAAACCCATGTTCAAGAGGCTGGAACACCAAGTCGCTTTCTTAGTTGTGTAGGAAATCATTGTGGTTTCTCCAAAACTGTGTTTCTTAAGTGGATTAACCCCTCTTCTTCCCGCATCCTGGACACAGAAGAGATTTTACGAGTATCTCCAACTTGCCAGCAGGTTTCCATGTTGTGAATAAAATCCAATATATATGTAAAATATACCTCTATCTCCCTTTCCATTCTTTGGACTTTCTGAATAGCAAGTCATCACAGGTACTCAAACAGGTGCTTCTGTCTCCTGATCAGCTCATTAGAAGCACATCTCAGAGACCCCTGCCCCAGGACGCACTGCCCCCCAGGGTTCCAGGCCCCCTGGCCACATCGGAGCAGCCACCACCCCTGGGCTGACACACGTGTGCTTCTGCGCGCCCTCATCTCCGCCGAGCCCGCTGATATTAAACAGCTGGAAGTATTTTCAAATTTCTGTCTGGGGACCGCTTAGTATATCGAACTCAGCAGAATTTCCCACTGAGATAAAAATGTAAACGTTGTTCTTTCTCCTTCATCCTTTTTTTCCCCATTAGGTCTCTCCTTTCTGCCCCCAAACAGAACATCAATAGACTATCACAGCTTTCAGTTCCTATCAGAGGCAGAGGAAAGTAAAGGATTCCTGGCATGGGTGGGTATACACCCCCTAAAGGAAGAGTCGTAAAATGCCGCTGGGGGGGTGAGGAGGCCCCGTTGGTGCAGAGGCTGTGAGTCCCCCCACAGAGGCAGAGACCCTAAGACTGGCCTTGCTGAAAGCCAGCAATGGGGCTCACTTTCTCTGCCACATGTGGGGACACGTGGGCACCGTGACCTTGACATAACATTGCTTAGCAGTGAGGACGCTGCAACCCAAGAGCCTCCCCCTTGAGCTCCATCCAGGGCTACAAGTTGTGAGGCAGGAAGAGGCTGCCAGATGCCTGTCCACCTGGGGGAGGGTTTTCTTCTAGAAGCATCACCGCAAAGCGGGCAACCCCACCTGAGGGACCAGGGCATCCCGGCGGTCACAGAAGAAAGGGTCGTGGCCGTCAGCGTGCTTTGCTCATTAGAGCCTCGAGCTTCCTAACCAAGCTCCACCCGAGAGCATCCGACAGACCTGGCCTGACCAGCCCTGGCCCACAGCACTGGGCGTGGCCCGCGAACCCTGGCACCTGAGCACCGGGGTCTGGTCGCTGGGACAAAGGAGCCTTCAGAGGCCCCCGTCTTCAGTGTGGGTCATCTTCACTTCGGTCATGGGGCTACATCACCCCTCTTCTAGTCTATTCGTGACAGTGTGTTCCAAACACAGCACCTGCTAAGGAAAGGGACGCCGAAGGCACCTGGCTTGCTGCAAATGCAGTTTTAGAGAAACTCTGGAGCCCACAGGCACCCACACCCCGCCCCCTTCCACAGAAGAGTACAATCGTGCAAAGCACTGGGATGTGGGAGTGCCTCTGGCTGTGTCACTGAGCTAAGCTAAAAGCACATCTGCAGACACCCCTGTGTGGTGCCGGGCTAGGCTGAGCAGCAGGGAGGTTTTGCCTGAGACTTGGGGTGCAGAAGTGAAGCGGCAGCTGCATCTTTTCCCCTCTGAAGGGCCACGCAGGGTGCCAGCCCCTGCACATTATCACACCCCCGCTGCCCACTGCATCCAGGTACGGGATGGCATTCGGCTGGCAGCCGAGGACAAGGGGCGGGTGAGTGACCTGCTTGCTGCCTGGCACAAGATTTAAGGGGCACCAAAAACTCAGCTATCCAAGATAAACTACATATTCACGGGATGGTTTATCTAATTTAAAAAAGAATGCAGGAAAACAGAGATGAACAAGTCCTCAGCACATGCAGCGCTCTGGCCTGGACTCCCGCTTCTTCAACATCCGCAGTGGGGACGCGGCAGAGGGGGACACCCAGCGCCCCTGTCGGGGTCCAGTTCCCTCTCCCCCATTCCCTTCCACACTCAGCTGTCCTTTCTTCCTTCTATCCAGATGTGCGTGGTAACAAGTAAACAATGGGGCAGAGGAATTCAATACGGACATGGTATTTAGGAATAATGCTTGGTTTCCAGAAGCTTCCCCCAGAAAGAGTTTATTTTGTATTATGTTTGTTGAGGAAACGTTGCTTGACAACACTATATATGTTTTAGGGGTACAGGTTCACACCTCCACAAATGGATGGTCTCACACCACACCCACCACCAACGCCCCAGTAATCCTGCAGCAAACACTGCAGAGTTTCAGCTTTGGGTGCTGGAGATTTCTCCGCTTCCCCCTTCGTGTGGTAGGATGCTCTTTTCTGGTTGACAAGACCGGCGTCTTAGCTCTGCAGACAGAGACTCTTCCTTGTAGAAGATAATTTAGAGGAACTTCCGTGGCTTCAAGGCCAGCCCTCAGTGCAGAGCCAGAGGCAGCAGGAGGCAGCACAGGTGGCCCCACAGCCGCCACGTGTGCAAGACCTACCCCAGAACGCCTGCCACGCTAAGTCTGACCCCGCCGCTTCCCGGACTGGAGCCTGTGGCCGCGGCACAAGCTGGAGACGTGGGGAAGCAGGAACACAAGTCTGGGGGGGCAGGGCAAGCGCGTGGTGAAACGCCCACCGCCTTCTCTGCCTGGGCTGTCTCTGACGCCGTCAAGCTGTTGTCCAGCACACTCTTTGCTGAGTGAGTAGAGATTCTGCATCGGTGCCGCCTGCTGCTTACCACTGATGGAGACCAGGGGACCAGGATGTCCTCCTGCCTCTGTGGGGACCGAAATGGCCATCTCAGGCTTTCTTGTTTCCATCAGCAATAAAGACAACACCCTGGGTCCCCTGGTGAAGGCGCCGCGCGTGCTGCACACTCGGACTCCGCAGGGCTGAGTGCCCGGGGAAGGCACCACGCCTGTGTTCGCCAGCGCAGCGCGCCAGTCGGAGCTCAGTGACACTTAACGTACAAGGGAGAGGGAAACTTTTATCTCCCTTAGGGACCTCGCCAGAGGCCCAGGCGTGCGCCATGCACCAATGCGTCCAGAGAAACCTCGGCGTTGCGAGGACAAGCCCCGCGGCTAAGTGGCGCACTGGGAGGGAGCACAAGAGGACGCGCGCGCCATGCGGGGGACGCTGGCTCCCTCTGGGTGAGCCACTGGTTATCAGACAGCGAGACTTTGCTCCTGAGACCAGCGCAGACTGTGGCTGGGACCCCGAGAAACAAAGTTGGGGGGCGTGGCGGCGAGAGATGTGGCCGTGGAGACGAGAGACATTGCGGTGCAGATGAGACGTCGCCGTGCAGGTGAGAGGCGTCGCCGTGCAGGTGAGAGGCGTCGCCGTGCAGGTGAGAGGCGTCGCCGTGCAGGTGAGAGGCGTCGCCGTGGAGGTGAGAGGCGTCGCCGTGCAGGTGAGAGGCGTCGCCGTGGAGGTGAGAGGCGTCGCCGTGCAGGTGAGAGGCGTCGCC
>PVIJ01013764.1:18934-43839 GCA_004024925.1 Scalopus aquaticus | reverse complement strand
GTTCCATTGGTCTTTCTGTCTGTTTTTGTTCCAGTACCATGCTGTCTTAATTATTATGGCTCTGTAGTATAATTTGAAATCAGGGAGTGAAATTCCTCCGTTTTCTTTCTTTTTAGTTAGTAGGGCTTTAGCTATGCGAGGTTTTTTGTGGTTCCATATGAATTTCATCAGTAGTCAATCTATTTCTTTGAAGAATGTCATTGAGATTTTTATTGGGATAGCATTAAATCTGTAAATTGCTTTTGGTAGGATTGCCATTTTGATAATGTTAATCCTTCCAATCCATGAACAAGGGATGCCTTTCCATCTTCTTGTGGAAAGACAACCCTATTATTGGAACTCTTATTTCAGAAGATAAATCTGGGGTGATAATTCAAGGTGAGGTTTGTTTGTGTTGTCATTGAAGGATAAGAAAAACCATAATTTAATTGCAGATTGAGAAGGAAGAATTAAAACATAACCTTTTTGTTCAGACCTCTTCACAGTAACTTGATGAGGTAAAGGAATTCAAGGCAATAATCTACTAATTGCTTATAATAGAGGTCAGCAAACTGTGGTGGTACCACCCTCACCTGAAAATGGTTCTTAAATTTCTTACCGCCCTCACCTGAGAATGGTTGGAAAAAAAATAAAAATAATATTTTGTGGAAGCTATTTAAAAATTAAAATTTTGGTCTTTATAAATAAAGTTTTATTGGAATACTGCCGCTTGCCTCTGGCTGCTTTTGAGATGTCATAGCATGGCTGAGTACTTGCAGCAGAGACCAGATAAACCACAAGGCCTGAAACATGTACTACCTGGCCCTTTACAGAAAACAAAATTGTCTGCCCTCGACCTAGAATATAATATAGCTCTGCTCTGAATAGAAATTGCATAGTAATGCTGAAGTCGTCTCTGAAAATTAACTTAAACAAAATGGTGATACAATTTTTGGGGGAAGATGGGATCTGGAAGTGTGAATGGTTCTTTGGGTACATCTTGTCTTTGAGCATCTTTGTCTTTTGGTACTGTAAAAGAGGGAGGTAGTAGCATTTACCTAATCCTGAAATCCTAAAACTAATACAATTGGCAAGTCACAAGAGAATGGGGTCACTAACAAAAGTGGACCCCAGTATTAAAAAGCTCCTCTGAAAGATATGAATGGGAAGCACTGGAGGCATCCCACATTTTATTTTCCTGGTAGTCAACATCATTTTCTTAGTCTTCTTTCACTGTACATGTATAGTTTTGAGGAAAATAAATATTAGAAAATAGAGCCATGATGGGGAACATGATTTGCCACCCCAATATATGCCACTTTGGCATAAGGGCTTTTTTTTTATATATAATATATATTTTTATTGTTATTTATGTCTTTTACATTTTGCATTCCCCTTGGGTAGCCCACCACCAATTCACCCGTGATCCATCTCCATGGTCCCTTGCGTTCTTTTCTATTCCGTTTTGTGCCCTTTCCCTTCCCTCCCTCCGGCTCCCTCCTCACCCCCCCACTGATTGTCTCTCTCCCACCCGCCTCCCTATAGTCCTGTTATAAGTGAAACCATTCGATATTTTTCTCTTTCTTTCTGGCTTATTTCACTGAGTATGATTCCCTCTAATTCCATCCATGTCGCTGCAAATTGCGTGTTTATCTTCTTTCCATGCTGAATAGTATTCCATTGTGTATATGTACCACATCTTCTGGATCCAGTCATCTATTTTTGGACATCTGGGTTGCTTCCATACCTTTGCTATTGTGAACAGTGCTGCAATGAACATACGGGTGCATGTATCCTTTCGGATTAGTGTTTTTGTGTATTAATTGATTTGGGAGAGCTTGGGCAGGAGTGGTTTATGGAAAATATGAGAGTGCGGCAGTAGCTCCATATGACCACTTGGTGTCGCCAGTGACCGCTGACAGGTCTGATGGTTCCTGTATGGAATTTTTCGGAGTACATTTCAAGAAAGAACATCTTTCGCAAATTGCAAAACAAAACATTAGGGCCTCCCTGGTGGCGAGTGGATGAGCGCTGCGCTGTGGAGCTGTCGGCAGCACCCAATGCTGGTTCTGATTCGACGCCCAGCCAGGGAGAATCCCACATGGTGCGGCAGACCTCTCCTGCCTGGTTCGCTGCTCCCTTCAGCAGTGTATTTCTGATCTGCCTGATCTGCTCCCCACTCTCTCTCTCTCTGGTGAACCCTCTCGCCGCCCCCCGCCTCTGGCCTGTACCCCAGCTTGTATGTATAAATAAATCAATCTTTAAAAAAAATTAGACTCTGGAGCCACACTAAGCAAGCTTAGAACTCAGGCACTTACTAGCTGTGACAGGTCATTTAAGTTACCAAATTTTATTCTCCTTCAGTTACGTCTCTATAAAATGGAGCCAGGATAAAATGTATTAATAGATTTAAAACAGAAAAGATTAAATGTTCAATAAATGTCAGTTAGCATTAATACTGATGATGCTGCTAATAATTACGACGATTATTACTAAGGCCCCTTCAGCCTTTAGAGCCCCATGTTTTGCAGGAGCTGCTTGTGTAGTAAATATTTATATGATACCTTTCCAAGTGAAGTGGTTAGAGTGTGGTGCTAATAAGGCCGAGTTAATCATTTCATCAAGGTTCTGACTTTAATGATTCTTTTCTCTTTCTCATGGCCCAGGTTACGCTCCAGAGAACCTTGGCCAGGTGTCCCCCAAGTGTGTAAACATAGGTTACAAATGGATCTGGCCTAAAGAGTGTAGATCAACATAAAAGTGTCCTCTGCTCTCAGTCTCCTCTCTTGGGAAAAATGGAAAAGCTGTTCCCACCCCTCGCCCCCATGGTGAGCAATAAACTTTTGGTCAAAAGCTATTTCAGCTCATACAAAGCAAAATGTAAACACAGTGTGACCCTAAAGGTTAATTGTAAAGAAAGAATAAAATACTGGATCTCTTTGTATACTAAAAGGTAACACTTCAGAGTTTGCAAAAGTAAAACCTCCAAAGCAATAATAGATCACAGTGATGCCTAAACTGTCCTGTCTAAAGCTCCTTTGTCTTTAATTTTGAAATTGTCATAGTAAATAGAGGCTGAAATATATGCATGCATACCTGGCCATGTAACATAGTGAGTGAATGTCACTGACAGTGTTTCTATATATTTGCTCCATGTCTAGTTTCAGCCCATACTATTATTCCAGGCACTGTGTTAGCCCTGAGGGATACCAGTTTTAAAATAAAATATCTGGGAGTCCCAAAAAATGCCTGGGATAGTCCTAGAAAAATGAGACAGAATGAAAGGAATTAAGCAGAGTTTCCAGTTCAGGGGCCTCTACAGACACAGTACAGACACATTAGGAAATTCTGAAAACAGAGTGATCTAGGATCATTTGTAAATAAATGCCCTATGTCTACAGAACTGAGTATCAAAATTAACAATGACCTCTATACCAATAAAGGTTGCTAACCTCATGATTGGAAAAATACTGGGAAAAGTACAGTGAGATATCATTGGTAAAATATAAAAATATTGATAATGCATTGTGTTGAAAAAGCTAGAGGGAGAAGAGTCCTTTCATAAATCCTTGATGGGAGGGCAGTTAATTGATTAAAGGCAGTTTTGCAGTGACTATAAAAATAACAAGTATATGACTTTGCTCCCAAAATTCCGTTTCTAAGTTATGTTTGTCAGGTGTGCAAACTATAGTATGTATAAAGTTATTCACTGTTGCACTGTTTGTAACAACAAAAACGAAAAACAACCAGATGTCCACCAATAGGAGACAGATCAAATAAATAATGGTACATTTATCCAATGAAAAAAGAAATGAAAAGCTCTTTATGTACTTATATGTAAAATTCCCTGTGATAAAATATGTTTATGAAGCAAGACGCTGAGCTGTGTACTTCCTCAATTTGTGCCATGGGAAAAAATATATATATATGTATCTTAAAAAGTAATAAATGTAGGGCCTCCCTGGTGGCACAACGGGTTGTGTGCAGCTCTGTGGATCTGTCAGCGGCTGCGGGGAGGGTTGGATGCCTGACTGGGGAGATTCCCACGTGGTGCAGGGAACCTCTCCTGCCTCATCCCCTCCTCCCCTCAGCAGTGTACTTCAGTCGATCTGCCTGCTCTGCTCCCCGCTCTGTCTCTGGTGAACCCTGTCACTTCCCTGCACCTCTGCCTGCACCCCAGCTTGTACGCAGAAATAAATAAATCTTTTAAAAAAGTAATAAGTGTAGAAAATTTGGGACTAGCTTGTCAATGATAGCGTTTGAGTTGAAAACTCACTTGGTTCACTACTACTACCTTAGTGTCAACAAAGAAAGATCCCATTAGTCTGTGAGCATATCCTCAAACGTCTATGATACCCCAAAACCCAGTCTTCAGAGTTCACTTATTGGACCCAGCGTAATTTTTGGCAGATGGTTTTCATGAGAAATTTGATTTTTAAAAAAGCCACATCGGATTGCCCTCTATTTGAGAGCAGCCCCAGGAGACTTTGTTCAGGGAATAGTTTTGAGGATTTGCAGGTTTCTGATCTGTAAGTCCACCCAGCTCTCTACAGCCATCTATTGCACGAAGGAGTTGAGGCGCAAGGGAAAGTGGTGTTGGTCTCTTGGAACCATTGTGATACCTGTTCACCCACTGGTGTGAGACCTCCTTGAGGACGTGGCTCACATCCTATATCTCCTTGACATTCATCATGGCAGTGCTTCTCAAACTAGTTGTGGGAAAGGACCATTTTCATCCAACCCATCATGGGCCAATACTTTCATAAAATATAATAAAAAAAAGTAATTACTAGAAAATGAAATCAAAGTAGGGATAATGACAGATTATCCACAAAGGTTCACGAAGAATAAACGGTGATTTTAAATAACCAGGCATGTCATTCAGAAAGAATGGCTGCTATTATTATTATTATTATTATTATTATTATTATTATTATTATGATGTTCAGTTCAGAAGCCCTCCATTGAAGGGTTTCTCTAATCTAATCACGTGGAATGCATGCCATCTACTGGTGGAGCAAAGAACATGGCCCTGGGAAGAAAACGTGGCTCTCCCTAGGAAAGGGATGGGTGAATCAGGCCTTAACCTTTCTCTTTTTGCATTGGCTACTGGAAAGCTGGGAGCCAAATAGTTGTTCCACCCTAACAAGTAAACAAGACTATACAGATTCTATTTTTGTGTTAACTTCACCATTCCACTTTTCCTATCTGTATTTTTCCTTGGCCTGATTATCTCATGTTTTATCTTTGTAGGTTATTTAAAAAAAAACCTTTGAAATATGTAGAATAGTGACTTATTAAACTAGGTAAGACTATGACAAGAATGCATTGTTGTCATATCCTAGTCCATTATCCTGGCATCCTCCAGAATCTAACAATAAGGAGAAGAAAAAGTAAGTTAACTCTAAGATACAGTGGAGGTCCAAAAACAAATTCAAATTTAAAATAAAACCTTGACACGCCAAGCCTGTGAAAATCAGCATGGTCATTATCAATTAGTACTAGGACACTACAACTTGGGTTAGGTGATATGTTCATTCATTCATACACTGGATACTGTTCTAGATGCAGAAAACACAGCAGGGACCAAAATGACAGAAAGCCATACTCTCACTGAGCTTGCACTTTAAGGAAAGGGATGTGAAGACAGATGCTGAAGAAGATAATGAGAATATTAGATGGTACATGTAGGAGGTAAGTGCTATGAAAAAAATAAGCTACAAAGGGGCATATTGAGGTCTGGAGGGTTACAATTTAAAATAGGGAAGTCAGAGAAGGCTTTGAGAGAAAGTGACACTTGAGAAAGAATTAGAAGCAAGTAAGAGAGTGGGTCATGCTGCCACCTAGAAGAAGGGTATTTCAAGCAGAGGGAAAGACACCGTGAAGGCTTTTGGACTGGAGCATACCTGGTGTGACTGGGAACAGTGAGGAGTCTAGTGTGGCGGGAGACATATGATCAAAGAAGAAAGAAGTTATCGATGAGGTCAAGAAACTCATCGTGCGCCAGGTCAGGTCTAAGGATTGACTTTTGTTCGTGCTTGAGCCATGACTTGGGAGTCAGGGGAGGCTTCCAGAAAAGGAGTGTTATGATCCAACTTCTCTCTTAAAAGGAATGCTCTGGTTACTGTCTTAACTAGGAGGGAGAAGCACAAGTTAGGCGGCTGTTTCAGCAATCTGAGTGAGAGGTGGTGCTAGCTTGGCCCAAGGGGACGCCAGAAGGGGTGAGCAGACGTGTTCGGATGGTGCACTGATTTTCAAGGGGGCACCATCAGGATTTGCTGATGGATTGGATGTAAGGTGTTACAGAAGCCAAGAATGATCCCAAGGTTTGTGGCCTGTGCAACAGGGAATAATGAAAGACCAGCAGATTGGAGGAGGGTGTGGATCAGAAATTCCATCTCTAACATTTTAAATTTTGAAATATGTCTTTGATATTCAAGTTGACATGTTAAGTAGGCAACACAATGTACATGCTGTAGCCAAGGGGAGAGGTGTGCAATGGACATATAAATTTGAGGGTTGACAGCAAATGGTGCTTAAAATCATGAGATCAGATAGAATGACCCAGAGAAATTGTAGAGATAGAGGACAAGATTAAGCCTCAGAGCACTCCCACATTAAGAAACCAGGAAGCCAAGAAGGAATTGAAAAGAAAAGAAAGAGCAGTCAAGTGACAGGAGAGAAACTTCAGAGCAGTGTGGTATCCTGGAAACAAAGTGTCCTAAGAAGGAGGACGTCATCAACTGAGTTCAAGGTTACTGATGGGTCAAGTAAAATGAGGACAACATTGGATTTCAGCAATGTGCAGGCCTCTGGTGACTTGAACACAGCTTTGGTAGAGCCGTGACAGATGAGAGCATGACAAGGAAGAGTTTAGGAGGAAATGAAAGGGGAGGAACTTCCAGGTGACAAGATGGGGTGAGTGCACTTCCCCCCCCATTCCTCCTGCTAAGTAAAAACCCTGGACATTATATATAAAATAAATAGAAGATTTTGAAAGATTAAGAGAAAAAGGAAAACTGACCAGGGACTTTGGCCCCGGAGGAATGATGCAGCACTTGAGTTGTGTCAGTGGAAGCCTAGTGGGAAGCTTGAAATTTTACCCCTCCCAGTAGGAACATGGTGCCTTTCCTTTCCCATGGTAAAAACAAGACAGGACAGATGGTCTTTTACCCCCAACTGAAAGGCTGCAGCCTCTTGCTGACATGAGATATAAGAGGAGGTCAGCTAAATAGAAGACTTAAATAAGATCCAGAATCTCATCACATAACATCCCAACTACCAGACACAAATGAAAATCACTTGGCATAACAAGAACCAGGAAAATCTCAAATTAAAGAAAATCAATTGAAAGACACCAAGAAGTATGTGACACAGATGAATTATATTGAAAGGATTTTAAAGCATTCAATATAAAAATGCTTCAAAGAGCAGTTCTGAACAGGTTTGAAATAAATGAAAAATAGAAAGTCTTAGCAGAAATATAGATGATATAAAGGAGAATCAAATAGAAATTTTAGAACTGAAAAAGACAATGACTAAAAATCTCCAAAATTTGGGAAAAGACATAAACCTACAGCTGCAATAACTGAGAAAGGCCCAAACAGAAGAAACCTATACCAAAAAACGTTATAATCGGATTTCCAAAAACTAAATACAAGGGAAAATCTTGAAAGCACCAAGTGAGAAATGACACCAGATTTAGAGGGGGAAACCTATTTCAATGAAGGCATGTATCGCAACAGAAATGGTGGAGGTGAAAGGAAGTGGCAGTACGATGTTTTTCAAGTGTTAAAAGAATAGAATATATAAAGAGCCACTTGAAATTGAATGTTAAAAGAAAACAAACGATCCAGTTAGAAAATGAACAAAAGACATGAACAAGCATTTCACTGAAGAGCACAGACAGCAGGTGGATAAACACAGAAAAAGATGCTCCACACCACGAACCTTTAGGGAAATGCAGATTAAGACCATGATGAAACATCTCTACACATCTGCTGGCATGTTTCATATATTTCTGGTGGCAATGTGAAATGCTACAGCCACTCTGGAAACTAGCTTAGCAGTTTCTTAATAAAGTCCATATGCACTTGCCAAATGATCAAGAACAAGTTCAAGGTCCCACATGAGAAGGACCAGAAGGCAATCGTGATCATCCTGTCACTGCAACCATCACCTGGTGCCGGCCATCAGTCACACTGCTTCTTGTGGAGCACAAGGGCCAGCAAGCTGATGGGCCATGGCCTCAGGACACCCCCCGGGCCTTCCACCAGATGCTCAGCCGGAGCACGTGACCATGGTGAAGAGCATCTGGCTGCCACACCACCAGCTGGACAGCAAGACTTGAGTCTCGGGTCGCAGGAAGTGGCCGGTGTGGACTTCATGGTGAACGACGCCCAGCTGAGCTCCAGAGCCTCTGCCAGAGATCACAGCCTCGCTGTGTACTCGGGACTGCCAGAAGCCAAGGAGAATGGGGGGGAGCGCTGCCACGTGGGCACCCATCTAATCACATTCCGGAGGACCCCGTGCGGAAGGTCACTGAAGGGTCCAACAAAACCGTAGTGGTGGCGAGAACAGGGACACCGCGTGGTTTGTCACACCACTGCCATATCAGGCTCCTGCTGTCCAGGCGGAAGCCCTGCCCACGGCGGCTGAAGCTGCACCACGGCGCCAGCCCCAAGCCCCGCGCAAGGTGGATGCCGCCTGCTACTGGGACCCTGGCGTGAATGACTATCAAGGGCACACTTGACATTGTCCTGGATAACCTGCTGCAAATGGTGGGGATCACCAAGGTTGGGCCTAACTAGCTGACCTCGGGGAGAAACTGGAATCAGTTCAACTTCCTGGGCTCTGCCTCCCACCCCCTTTTTGTACAAATCACAAGGAAAAGGGAAAAACAATGCATGTGAGTAAAAATGAATGTCAAAGAGATGATGGTGTGTGAAAAAGGCAACCCCACAAGGTCACATGTGATAGCATGCCTTTTACTTCTCTGAGGAAATGGCAAGAGATGGAGGGCAGATTGGTGCTTGCCAGGGCTTGGGGATAGTGGGGTGAGGGGCGCGGGTGCCGTGAAGGGCCAGCGTCATGCTCTGATGGAGCAGTTCTGCTCCTCCGGGGCAGTGGTAGGGACATGAATACACATGTGAAAAGTTTCATGAAACTACACACACAGCTCCCGATGGCAATTTCCTGGATTTGATATTAAATTGTAAAATAAAGCTGTTGGGGGAATCGGGGTGAAATTTGCAAAGGGCCTGTTTGTACCGTCTTTACAACTTCCTGTGAGTCAACAATTTTTCAAAATAAAAGTTCTTTGAAAAGAATGGGAGGAGAGGAATGGTAGCCCTTGAGTATAGACAAATTGGGTGAGGAATTTTGCTGTAGAGGAGAACAGAGAAATGGAGCAGGTAGGGAGCAAAAGAAGGTGGCTCAAAAGAAGATTTAAAAAAAAATTTTTAATGGAAGCAATAATAGCATGGTTGAAGCTGGTGAGAGAGAACCTGGGGGGGCGGAGGGAATTATATTCCAGAGGAAAGAGGGAAGACATTTTCCAGAAGAGGGTGGAATCCAGTGGTCAAGGGAAGGGGTGGCCTTCGCTAGGAGCGGGGACAGTTCCTCCATAGTCATAGGACAAAGGTATATACAGTGGCAGAAATGTGTGGGCTTTGTTTCCTGATTGCCTCTGTTTTCTCAGTGAAATTGAAAGCAAAGTCATGAGCTGAGAGTGAGGCCGGGTGCGGAGGTGTTAGAGGTTTGAAGGGAGAGGAGAAGGTATGAAATAGTTGTCTAGGAAACCGGGAGAGTAAATGGACTAGGATACTATTATGTGATATCCTGGCAACATTAAGTGCCCACTTGAGGTTCATGGACTTGAATTTAAAGCGAGAGTGTCATTTTATGCTTTTCTCCAGCCATGTTCAGCTCCGAGCATATGAGAGAGGAATAGGAATTATTGGTAATGACAAGATGGAGGCAAGAGCTGCAATTAGGTGAGGACAAAATTAGAGGAAAGGAATTCAGGGGACTGAGAGGCTAGGGGATTTGACGCATCAGGTATTGCGACACTGAAATCACAAAGAAGACAGGATTAATGGGAGAGAATGACAGCGAGACAGAAGCTAAAATCTTCGAGAAACTGGAGGGGTACCTGAAGGTCTATAGATAACTATCACACTTGGAATACAGAAATAAATAATCATATCTAATATATTCAAAGATGGGGATTTTACAGAAGCGAGAGAGAATAATTTGAGTAAGGGACTTCAAGCTGTGGGAGAAGTAACCACTGCTTGGGAGGGCTGCAAGGTCCTTGGCTAGCTCCAGATTTCAGGCAGATCAAAAATATGAGAGAATTATTCCGCAAACAGGGAAAGGCTGTAATGAATTTCGACAGAGACTTTGAGTTCTAGGAAATGTGACTATATGATTTATCATCTAACCTGGGACACTTTCGAGAGTGACAAGTGTTAAAACATGTATAACGTATTTGTTAAACCAAACCTTGGACAATTTCAAACTGGGGTTTTCGTCGGTAAACCTGGGGTGTAGTTTTAGAGGACACAGTAGAAAGATTTCAGGATCTGAAGAGGCAGGGATAGGGTTAAGTAAGGAAACACACAAAATCGTATGGGGTTTGGATGTGAGATGCATGGATAGGAGTCCCAGAGTTCTTGTGATGACTGACCTAAACAAAGTTGAAGGGTATAAAGAGCTTAGTTCCGGTGCTCTTAAGGCAGCTCATGGTGGCAAATCTGTGAGTGCTGAAAGGGGGAAAAATGTGGGTGTTCAGAGCTTGCCCTTCATTCTGGCCAGTGGAGATGCTGAGTTCTGGAGAAGGGAGTTCTGTTCCTAACCAATAAAGGCAGCCACTCAATCCCCCACTGAGGAAAATCTTAATATTTCTGAGACTTCATGCTTACAATATGGATTATTTTTGGCAACTGGAGCTGGACTGAGCCAGGTGAGGAAATTAATTGGCCTAGCTGAGAGAAGAAGCTGAGGATGACAGAGACAAGGGGCTTGGTGGTGTTTCCAACAGAAGCTATAGGGAAACACATTGACATTGACAAAAGTAGAAGATGCCAAGCTGAAGAAGAAAAAGGATAAAATCTAATACATCCAGGCTGGTTAAAATGTTTATTCAAAGGCTCCTTGTTCTTCCATTCTTTTATATGTTAATTCCCCAGATGATTCATCTAGTCTCATGGTTTTAATTACCATTAATATGTTGGTGATTTCCAAACTTATCACACTAAACCTAGTATCTCCCCTAAATTTCAGATCGTATGCAGTATCTAAGTGCCTTCTTGAATTCTCAACTTGGATGCCTAATAGAAATCTCAAACTTAATATGCTCAACACCAAATCCCCGATTTTTCCTTAAAAATTTGCTCCATTTCCAGTTTCCTCCACCTTACTTGATGGAAAAGTATCTTTCCAGTTCTAGCCAAAATACCTTAGCTAGAACTCAACCCTAATTATAACCTTGATTCTCTTTGGGTTTTTCCCTTTTTCACATAACCTACACCCAATTAATAGCAATCTTTTGGCTTTCTCTTTAAAATATGCCCAGAATCCTAGCACTTCTCCCCTTCTCTACGACTATCACACTGTTCCTAACACTATCATCTCCCATCTGGATTATTGTAGTGTTCTCCTTATTAGTCTCCCTGACTCCACCCTGCCACCCTCTATTCTATTCAGAACAGAAGTCAAACTGATCCTTTTATAACACAAGTCAAATTATATCCCTCCTGTGTTCAAAACCCTCCAATGGCTTCCCCATCTTATTCAAACAAAATCCCATAATCTGAATAATCAATACAGTGCTGTAAAACAATGTTGCCTGGATAAAAAAAATGGTCTAGTCACTATGGAAAACTGTGTGGAGGTTCCTCAGAACACCAAAAATGGATCTACCATGTGATCCGGTGATTCCACTCCAAGGTATTTAACCAAAGGACACAAAAACACTAATTCAAAAGGAAACCTGCACCCCTATTGCAGCACTATTTACAATATCTAAGATATGGAAACAACCTAAATGCCCCCAAACAGATGAATGTATGAAAAGTTGTGGTATATTTACACAATGGAATATTACTCAGCCATCAAAAAGACAAACCCATACCATTTGTGGCAACATGGATGGAGCTGGAAGGGATTATGCTACACAAAATAAGTCAGAAAGAAAATAATAATTATTGGATGGTTTTGTCTGAAAACCAAAGACTGTTAACAGGTGGTGCCTCTTGGAGGGGGTGCTGGTGAGGGTGGATAGCCCCAAAGAAAATTCAAACAAAGTGTCAGTGGGGGTGGAGACTCTGATGAGAAATTTAAAGGACTGCAGAAGCAGCCCTGAGCATTCAGTGCTCAGGATCCATCTTTCAGGATTTCAGCATTTTCAGATCTTCAGAGATTCTGGGGTCAGTGATTTCTGCCCCTACCAAGTTGATCTTCCGGAAGGCTGTTGTGGGCCTCTGAAGGACATGGAGAGCACTTCACAACTAACCTCAGAGAGAAAAAGTTAGGAGGCTTTGCAAGTAGCCAAGCTACTGAAACTGTTCCATTTTGCTGCTGTTACAGGCTGTCAGGGTAGGTAAAGACCTGGAGCCAAGCACCTCTCTGAGCTGCATGAGTGTGGCCATTTGTCTGGTGGTTCAGCTGCTGCAGCTGCTGTTTTTTTGTTTGTTTGTTTTTGGTTTTTGTTTTGTTTTGTTTTGTTTAGATTTATTTTTTATTTATGTATACAAGCTGGGGTGCAGGCCAGAGGCATGGGGCAGCAAGAGGGTTCACCAGAGACAGAGAGGGGAGCAGAACAATCAGATCGACGGAAATACACTGCTGAGGGGAGCAGCGGGCGAGGCAGGAGAGGTTTGCCGCACCATGTGGGAATCTCCCCGGCTGGGCGTCGAACTGGAGACACCGCTGCCGACAGCTCCACAGCACAGCGCTTAACCGCTGCACCATCAGGGAGGCCCTGCAGCTGCTGTTTTGAGTGTCACTTCTCTGGTGCTGTGCTGGGGCACCTCAGCAGTTCCATGAGCATCTCCTGTGTTCAAAACCCTGTCTTCATAAGTTGAATCCTAGCCTATTGCCTGGCTGTCACGTGTTCCAGGTCCACAGTGGCAGGAAGACGCCATTTTGGGAGTGTGGCCTATTGTTTGGGGGAGGAGCTCTGTGGCTTAAGTGGCAGGAAGATGCCATTTCAGGAATATTTGTGTTCAGGATTTGAAAACACTGGACACTACTTCAGGTGAGGTAAACAGCCATTTTTGGCCTCAGTAACTCTTTGTTTTTCCCTGGTTTGTTAAATAAATCCCATTATTGTTGTTCTCTGAGCCTGAGTAATCGTGCAATTGTGCGTGTGGGTGAAGAACTCAGACAGTGACCAGTAAACTATTTGGGCAGTGTCCTTGGCCAGTTTTAGTGTCCCTTGCTGCCCTGTATCAGTTTCGCTTATATGCAGAATTTAGAGAAACAAAATAAAAGGTCAAGGAAATGACAAAACTAGAAGTTGACCATAGATCTGAGGCATACATCAAGGGAAGAGAAAGAAAAAGGATCAAAACACGGGAGGGAAGAGCACAAGGGACTATAGTGATGGTTCACATACGCTAAGGTGGTAGGAGAACTATGGGGACTACACCTGAGGGGAGAAATCAAATACTGTACAAAAATGAACAATGATATAAGAAAATTTAAAAAATAATAATAATAAAAACAAACGAGTAAAAAACCATGCTCCTTGTCAAAGCCTAAAAGGAAGGTTCTGTGATCTGTTGTGCAACCATCCCAGGCTGGGTAGGTTCATTATCAGTTCTTGCAGATGAAAAGAGAATTTGGAGCTTTTGGTGGATTTTGCAGTCCTTTAATGCTGAGATGGGACGATACACACAGGCAGGCAACAGAGCAAGAGAGACTCCAGAACAGAGAGGCAAAACAGCAACTCCACTGTGAACCCCCTTTACACTGTTGAGTGCCCACAGCCACACAACCGATACATGGTTGCAAAGCAAGGCCCATCTGTTGTTTACTAGATGTCAGAATGGTAGAAAACAACATTTCAAGGTATGGGCTGTCTGCTGTGTGGAAGGGGAAATATAGCCTGATTTTCTCATTTTCCTTACATCTGTTCCCTGAGTTACTCCTCTCCTCTGTCACACTGAGTTGCTTTTTCAGACCTGTCACACTGTTGCTTTTCCAGACCTGCCCTTCTCTTTCCACCTCGAGGCCTTTGCACTTGCCCTCTGAAAGATGTCTCCCTCCGGTTTCCATCGACCACCCCAGGTATCCCCCTGGCAAGGCCAAATAAAGAGACAAAATTCTCTGTGCATTTTCCCTTTGCTTCTACCACTTCTAAAATACCACCTGCCTTTTTGCCCATTCCCTTAATTTGATTTCTCTTCAAACACTGTTTACACAACTATCTATTTTACTCATTTTATGTATCATCATTAACACCACAGGAACGGAAATTTCACAAAGGATAGAACTCTTTCATTCAGCATTACAACCTTTGTCCCTAACATCAGTCTGGCTCATAGTAGGTTCTTGAATTTTTAATTGAGGGACAAAAGTGTAAATAATTAAATAAAATAGATTTTAAATAGGATCATATAGATTCCTTTAAATAAAATATTGGTTTAGATTTATTCCTAGATACTTTATAGCTTTTTTTCTATAGCGAATGAGATCTCTCTTTTATTTATTTATTTATGCATACAAGCTGGGGTACAGGCCAGAGGTGTGGGGCAGCAAGAGGGTTCACCAGAGACAGAGTGGGGAGCAGAACAGGCAGATCATCGGAAATACACTGCTGAGGGGAGCAGCGGTCGAGGTCTGCCATGCCACGTGGGAATCTCTCAGCCTGGGCGTCGAACACGCATCGCCGCTGCCAACAGCTCCACAGCGCAGTGCCTAACTGCTGCGCCGGGGAGGCCCTGAATGAGATCGTTCTTTAAAATTACGTTTTAGTGGCATATACAGACGGTAGAGCATTAGTTAATCACAAGGAATGAACTACACACAACGGTGTGGATCAACCTTGGAAACATTTTGGTCAGTGAAAGAAGACATTCACAAAAGGCCAAATATTATATGATTCGTTTTGAGATGTCTCAAATAGTAAATCAACAGAGACAGGAAGTTAATTAATGTCTGCCTGGGGTTGATAGGAGAGAATAGGGATGAAAGCTAATTGGTAAATGGAATTTTTTGGATGGGGAGGGGTGAAAGTATTCTAAAATTGGTTAATACTGATGGTTGCACAACTCAAATATACTAAAAATCACTAATATATAAAAATAATGATTTGTATGGTGTATTATTTATATCTTAAATAAGTAAATAAATAAAATTACATTTTAACTGTTAATTGCTATTGTGTAGGAATTCTGTTGACATGTATATGAAATTCTGGTGTCTAGCAACCTTGTTGAATTCTCTTATTCTAATAATTTGCTTATAGAGGCTCAGATTTTTTACATAGTCATATCATCTGTGAATTATATTTAATCTTCTTTTTCAATATTATTCATTTCTGATTGTTTTTATCATCTTGGTGCATTTGCTAGAACTTCCAATATAATGTAGGATGATAATGGCACTAGCTTTGATGTAGGTTTTGAGTAGGTACTCTTTTCCATCTCCATATCTGTTGTGTTTTGTTGTTTGGATGTTTTTAACTGATAAATGGGTGTTTAATTTGATCAATTACTTTTTCTACAACTGAAATGATCATATGGTTTTCCTCCTTTTTATCCATTAATGTGGTGAATTATATTAACAGTCTTATTAAACTACTCTTGGAATAATCAGATAAACCTTCCTTGTTCATTTTTTAAAGTACATTATGGAATAAATTTGTTTGTATTTTAGCTTAGAATGTTCATTAATGCTTACAATCAAGATTGGCCTATAGCATTTTTTAATGCACTGCCTGGATCAGGTTTGGGCATCAAGATTATTCTAGCCACAAAAATGAATGTTTTCCTATTCACCAGGAAATTTGAGGTTATATAATTTTTGAAGTCTGGTTTAAAAAAAACACACTACGGCAAAGTCATTTTGATCTTGTCACTTTAAGGGGATTTTTTTTTAACCACCAATCTGACTTATTTAATGGATACTGGTTTACTCAGCTTTTAAAATTTTTTGTCTGTTTTGGATACAAGTCCTATGTTAAGTATAGACCTGCAAATATTTTATTCCAGACTAAGGTTTGTCTTTTCATTCTCTCAATAGCACTTTTCTAAGAACAGATTTAAATTTTATGGGAATCCAATTTACCCATATGTTCTGTTGTGGACTATTCTTTCAATGAGAAATATGTACCTAACTCAAGGTAAATATATATATATATATTTTTTTCTTCCAGAAGTTTTATAGTTTTAGATTTCTCATTTAGGTATATAGTCATTTTGAGTTAATTTTTATAAATAGAAAGAGACATTCATTAAAATTTCTTTTTTGCATATGGATAGCTAATCATTTGAGCAAAAATACTATCCTTCCTCTAATAAATTGCTTGTACATTTTTGTCAAAAATCAATCCTATGGGCCTGTTTTTGGACTCTATTCAGTTTCATTGATCTATTTACCTATCTCCATGCCAATACCACACTGTCTTGATTACTGTACCTTTATAGTAAATCTTGAAGTTGGTTATTGTAAGTATTCCAACTTTATTCTCCCTTTTCAAAGTTGCATCTGAAACGTGTACAACTTAATCTTACACAATGTTATATATCAAGTATATCTCAAAACTGCAAACAAAGTTCAAGTGGACATCAAAAACTCAGTGACAAAAAAATTAGTAGTTTTATTGCAGTGTTTTTTAAATCAAAATTCATGTAAAAGGTAGACATTGAACAAAATCTAAATTTTAAGTAAAGATGGAAGCTGACCTTGCATTTAATAAGTTACAAATTGCATTTCTCTTAACAAAATTTAACTATTCTAAGCTCTTGGAATTCACATGAATTTTAGAATCAGCTTGTCTGTTTTTTTTTTTTTTTAAATCTGATGTGGGGCCTCCCTGGTGGCGCAGCAGCGGTTGAGCGCTGCGCTGTGGAGCTGTCCAGCTGTTGGCAGCGCCGCGCAATGTGAGTTCAATGCCCAGCGGGGGAGAATCCCACATGGTGCTGCAGACCTCTCCTGCCTCGCCCGCTGCTCCCTTCAGCAGTGTATTTCTGATCTGGCTGTTCTGTTCCCCACTCTGTCTCTGGTGAACCCTCTCTCTGCCCCATACCACTGGCCTGTACCCCAGCTTGTATGTACAAATAAATAAATCTTTTTAAAAATCTGATGGGATTTTGATTGCGATATTTTGGCCAGTTTGGGGACAGTTGACATCTAGTAGTGAGTCTTCAGATCCATCATCATATCTCTCAATTTATTTAGGCTTTTGAAACTTTTTTCAGCAATGTTTTCTAGTTCTCAGAGCAGATATTCCTCATCTTTATTTATTTATTTATTTTTTATGCATACAAACTGGGGTGCAGGCCAGAGGCGTGGCACGGTGAGAGGATTCACCAGAGACAGAGTGGGGAGCAGAACACGCAGATTGAAGGAAATACACTGCTGAGGGGAGCAGTGGGCTAGGCAGGAGATGTCTGCGGTACCATGTGGGAAGCTCCCAGACCCAGCATCGAACTCGCGTCGACACTGCGGACAGCAACACAGCGCTGCGCTTTAACCTGCTTTGCCACCAGGGAGGCCCAATATTCCTCATCTTGTTAGACTTTTATCTCTAAGTATTTTATATCTTTTATGCCATAGTAAAAGGTATAGACTTTTTATAAATCAATTTTTGATCATTTGCAGCTTGTATATAAAAATGTTTTTGATTTTTGTACATTAATCTTGAATCCTAGAACATTATTAAACTTATTTATTAGTCCTAATAGCATCTTTTGTGGAGTCCTCTACATAGATTATCACGTCATCTAAGTATAAAGAGCATTTTATCTCTTCCTGTCTACTCTGTATACCTTTTATTTCCTTGTCTTTGTTGTACTGACAAGGACCTCCAGCAGGATGGTGAATTTAAGTGGAGCACAGATGTCCTCCCCTTGCTCCTGATCTTGGCCTCAAAACAGCCCATCTTTCACCAAAAGTGTGACATTACATAACAATGAAGAGTTTTCTAGAATTTGTATTATTTTTCCATGAATATTTGGTAGAATTTATCAGTGAATCCATCTGTGGCAGTTGATTACTTTGTAGGAAGGTTTGTAAAGAAAAATGCGATTTCTTCATTAGTTATGGGTCTGTTTAGATTATCTATTTCTTCTAGAGTGAACTTCAGTAATTTGTGGCTTTCAGATCATTTGTTCCATTTCATCCACATTGCTGGATTTATTGACATCAAGCAGTCCACAGTATTCCCTCATTATCCTTTTAAGATGGCTAGGATCTGTAGTGATGTTTCCATGTCATTTCTGATAGCAGTAAATTATGCCTTCCCTTTTAGTTTCCAAGTCAGTTTGAGTAAAGACTTATTAATTATATTGATTTTTTTTCCAAGGAAACTGCACTTGTTTTCATTGATTTTCTTCCTATTGTTTTTCCATTTTATATTACAGTGATTTCTGCTCTGATGTCTGTTATTTCTATTATATATAGTGTATATTTGATTTGCTTCTCTTTTTCTAGTTTCTTAAGATGGGAACTTAGGTCATTTATTTGAGACCTTTCTTCTTTTCTAATTTAGGTGTTTAATGCTGTAAGATTCCCTCTTAATGCTAATTTAGTATCACCCATATATTCTGATTGGTCATATTTTCATTTTTATTCAACTCTAAATGCTTTCTAGTGCCCCCTGTGATTTTTCATCTCTGACCCACCAGTTATTGATAGGCATGTTAATTAGCTTCCAAATATTTTGGAATTTTTCCAGACATTTTTCTATTACACTGGTCAACACTGAGATCATTACTGACTTAAAAAGGCCCTAATCTGTAGTATCTTGGTGTGCTGAACATGAATATAACCCTGAACATTTTTCATTAGCTCTCGTTTTGAAGATATTTCATATAATTCATTTTATATGTTTCACCGTGTATATTTATCCAGTAGGACTGAAAGAACATCCTAAATCAGCCTAGAATGATGTAATATTGCATTGCATTGCATAATACCATCATGCACACATCATCCAGAGTTGATTGCATCATCAAGACTCCAACAATGGAATCTTCTAGAAGAAGATGTCGCAATTACTTTATATCAAAAGTGCCACGGGCGGTTGGAGTCTTTCTTCAGAAAGGAAAGTACTCTGGTGTTCTGTTCCGATATTGAGGGCTTCAATATCACTCATAACCAACAAGAATGGAGACTATTTCTAGACTCTTCGAAACTGAGTCTTAAGGCTGTGCTTTTGCACAATGGAAACCGCCTTCCAGCTATTCCAGTAGCGCATGCTGTCCACATGAAAGACATACGATAACTTAAAGCCGCTACTGAATTTCATTGAGTATAACAAGTACAGCTGGCACGTCTGTGGTGATTTGAAGCTAGTTGTCCTTTTAATGAGACTGCAGCAGGGATAGATACAAAATACATGTGTTTCTTATGTGAGTGGGATAGCCTAGCAAGTGAATTGCACTAACAGAAGGAATGGACTGGCAGACAAAATGTAGCAGTTGGAGAGAAGAATATCCAGCACCCAGCTCTGGTGAGGCTCACAAAATCCTGCCACCACCCCTTCACATCAAACTAGGTTTGATGAAGAATTTCCTGAAAGCCATGGACCGGACCTCGCCAGCTTTCTGATACCTGCATGAAAAATTTCCTCAAATCAGCGAAGCGAAGATTAAAGAGGGAATTTTTGTGGGTCCTTGGATTCGAGAGCTCTTCAAAGATGACCAGTTCAACAACTTGCTGCAGGGTGATGCAAAACAAGCATGGAATGCCTTTCGCCTAGTGTCTACAAACTTTCTTGGGAACGTTAGGGCAGAAAACTACAAGGAACTAGTAGAAGACATGCTGATGCAGTATCAGAAACTTGGCTGCAATATGTCTCTAAAGATCCACTCCCTTCATTCCCATCTGGATTTCTTCCCTGAAAACTGGTATGGTTAGTGATGAACATGGCGAACGTTTTCTTTTTTTTTTTAATAATATATATTTTTATTGTTATTTATGTCTTTTACATTTTGCATTCCCCTTGGGTAGCCCACCACCAATTCACCCGTGATCCGTCTCCATGGTCCCTTGTGTTCTTTTCTATTCCATTTTGTGCCCTTTCCCTTCCCTCCCTCCGGCTAATGTTTTCATCAAGATATCGCATCAGGGGGCCTCCCCGGTGGCGCAGCGGTTAAGCGCTGCGCTGTGGAGCTGTCGGCAGCGGCAACGCGAGTTCGACGCCCAGCCAGGGAGAATCCCACATGGTGCGGCAGACCTCTCCTGCCTCGCCCGCTGCTCCCCTCAGCAGTGTATTTCTGATCTGCCTGTTCTGCTCCCCACTCTGTCTCTGGTGAACCCTCTCGCCGCCCCACGCCTCTGGCCTGTACCCCAGCTTGTATGTATAAATAAAATAAAATCTTTAAAAAAAAAAAAAGATATCGCATCAGGGCTTCCCTGGTGGTGCAGCGGTTGAGCGCTGCGCTGTGGAGCTGTCGGTAGAGGCAACGCGAGTTCGCCGCCCAGCCGGGGAGAATTTCACGTGGTGGGGCAGACCTCTCCTGCCTCGCCCGCTGCTCCCCTCAGCAGTGTACTTCTGATCTGCCTGTTCTGCTCCCCACTCTGTCTCTGATGAGCCCTCTCGCCGCCCCACGCCCCTGGCCTGTACCCCAGCTTGTATGTAAAAAAAAAAAAAAAAAGATATTGCATCAATGGAACAAAGATACCAGGGAAAATGGTCCACTTGAATGCGGGCTGACTACTGCTGGACACTCCCCAGAGATGCTCCTGAACGGCTGTACAAGAGACAAGCGAAGAAATCTAAGAAGTAGTCTATGACTTGATTTTTTACAGATATTAATCGTAGGCCTATTACTATTGGCATGCATTTCGTGATGTAAACATCCATTTATTGCAGATTACAAAAAAACTAGAGCCAAAATTGGAATTTGACTGTCATATTCGTGTTGAGCACATACAAATTGATAGGAAATGACTAATTTTACTTCAGTAACATGACTTTTGTAAAAATTTGTTGACCAGTATTGACTTGCAGTTCAATTCCATTGTGGTCGGAGAACAGATTGTATATTATTTAAATCCATTTATATTTATTGAGACTTGTTTTCTGCTGAGAATTTGGTGTCTTGGCAAATAGTCTGTGTGCCCCTTGGAAATAATGCATATTCTGCCTTTTTGGGTGCAGTGTTCTGTAAATGTTAATTAGGTCATGTCTGTTGATCGTTTGTTTCGTTTACGTTTTCTATGTCTTTATTGATTTTCTGTCTACTGTTCGATTGATTATTGAGAGAAGGGTGTTGAAATATCATGCTTGTGAATTTGTCTATTTTTCTTAACAGATCTATCAGTTTTTAGTTCATGCATTTTGAAGTTCAGTTACTTGGTTAATTGTCCATGTTGTCATCATGAAATGACACTTTTATCTCTGGTAATATTCTTTGCCCTGAAATCTATTTTGTCCTATATCAATATAACATTTCCAGCTTCCTTCTGATTAACATGTAATATCCTATTCTAGCCCTTTATTTTTAATCGACTTGTATTTTTATATTTAGTGTGGATATCTTGCAGTGATCATGCCGTTTTGTCCAATCTGTCAATCTTTGCCTTTTAATTGGGGTATTTAGATCACTTACCTTAATGTGATTGTTAATATGTTCTTATTTAAATCTGCTGTCTTGCTATTTACTTTCACTTTACCTCTTATGTTCTTTGTGCCCATTTGATTCTTTTGTTGTCTTCTTTTTGGATCAATGAGTATTTTTTTTATTCCGAGTTCTCCTTGATATAAATTTTTGTTGCTACTTTAGTGATTGCTTTAGGATTTACAGAATACATCTTTACCTTGTCACTATCAACCTTGAAGTAATACTAAGACAGTTCATGTATATGAAACTTGCACTAATATCCTTCCATATTCCCTCTCCTGACCTTTGTTCCATTGTTTTCATACATTTTGTTTGCACATAATATATTATTATTCTTTTTGTTCTAAGCTGTCAATTATCTTTTCAAGAGATTTTTTAAATAAGGAAAAGAAACCGTACTTATCCACATCATTTCTTTTTTTCAATTTCTTCATTTCTTTATGTAGATCCAAGTTTCCTCTTGGTATTTTCTTTCTGCCTTGGAAGACTTCCTTTAGCATTTCTTGTGCTATTGGTCTCCTGGTGATGAATTATTTCAACTACTGTGTGTCTACAAGGTCTTCATTTTTTCTGATTTTTTTTTGATGGGAATAGAATTCTAGGTTGACAGATTTTTTCTTTCAGTCCTTTCAAGATGTTGTTTCTCTCTTTTCAGTCTTACATGGTTTCTGATGGAAATAAGTATCACTTTTATATCTGTTTCTCTGCATATAATGGTTTTTTTTTTCTAGTCCTTTTCAAGGTTTTTTTCTTTATAAGTGGTTTTATCTGGTTTTTGTTTTTTGAATAATTGGATTCTGATGTTCCTTAATGTAGTTTTCTTTGTTTCTTATGCTTGGAGTCTGTTGTGTCTCTTAGATTTGTGGGTTTACAGATTTATCAAATTGGGAAAATTTTGGTCATTATTTCTCCTAATAATCTTTCTTTGCTCTCCTCTCTCCCCTCTCCTGGGAAATACACATAGTTTAGACTATTTGCAGTTGCCCCATAGCTCACTAATGTTCTGTTCATTTATTTTTAGCACTCTTCTTCTGTGTGCTTCTTTTTGAATTATTTTTATTGCTATGTCCTCAATTTCATTAATCTTTTTTTACTAGCATGTCTAATACATTCTTAATACCACCTGGTATATGTTATATCACATACATATATTTTCATCTCTACTAATTCAACATGGATCTTTATTTATATCTGCCACTTTTCTTGTTAACATCCTCATGCTTTCTTCTATATATATGGGATATACTTATAACAGTTATTTTAATGACTTTGTCTACTAATTCCATCATTTGTGTCATTTCTGCATCTGTTCTATTAACTATATTTTGCTTGTTATAAATCATATTTTCCTGTTTCTTTGCATACCTGGTAATTTTTTATTGGATGCCAAGCATTGTGAATTTTATGTTTTTAGTACTGATTTTTTATATTTCTTTTAAAAACGTTTAGCTTTGTCTTGGATGCAGTTAAATTACTTAGAAAGAATTTGATCCTTTTGCAAACTGTTTTCAATCATTGTAAGATAAAGTCTGAAAAGGTAAATAAAAGTAAAATTGAACTTTCCTTGTTGCCAAAAAGGAAAGCGATCTTTTCTCCCTCCCCTTCCTTGGAGTATTTCCTTGAGAAACCTAGTATGTGTGAATTCTTCCTCTGTCCCTTTGATATGTTTGTAAATCTTTAAGGGCTTGCCAGGAATGTTTTTTCTTAAGGGACTGAGAGCTGTTTCTTTGAAACATAAACTTCAAGGACAATAATGCCCCTACATTTCTCTGTCATCATGGGGGTTTAGTTTAGGTGTCTTGCTCTAAGCTGTAAGCACCTGTTTGTTGTAGATATATGATAAATTTTATTTTTTCTTCGAAAAAAGGCAATTAACTAGTGCAGATGGTGACTCCAATTACCAGATGAACTTAGGATGAACTATGAAAGAATGTATAGCAAACAGTTCTTTCATGACCCCTTACATTTATCATTTATGTTAAGAATATGTATGTAATGAATATATTAATATGTAGGAATGGGGGTTATTTTTCTTTGCAATTTCACTAGCAGATTGTCTACAATGCACCACAATTTGATTTAATGCTTTTTCAATAAAAAAAACTATTTTGTTCATTGTCTACATTCATGGAAAGGATTTCCTGGATTGGCATGAAATTTTGTTTTTACTTTTCCCCCAACAGATCAGAGCAGCAGTTCAAGGCTACTATTGTCCTCTGTTGAGGTAATACCCTTCTGAGTACTCTACCCAAAGTCCTGAGTATTACAAAGTTTCTCTACTTGGTGTATTAGGGAGATGAACTCTTCCCAGCCCTGTTTGAGCTCTAAAACTTTTCCCCCATGTTCATTTCTTGTGAGTCATTCCCTGGCCTTCGGTAGTTTCCTCACATACATGTGCCTGTAGCATTCAGATGAAGAATTGAGGAGAACCCGCTGAATAATTCCAGAGTGCTTCTGTAATAGTGTGATAGCCATAGAAAAGGGGAGGTTCCAGGTTCCCTGCCCCATCCAAGGAAGGGTGGAGCTGAGCAGTGAGAAGCTAGAAAAAGGAAGGAAGGGAAATGAAGAAAAAACTTGGAGGAGGCATATGGAGCAGAGAGACATGTGAAGAAGTAGCCACACTTGCTTTTTGACCTTGTACCAGGGACTTGGGAGACATGGAAGGAGACACTTGGAAGAGACAGAGACATGGGTGAGGGTCCCATGGGGAGGCTGACAATGGCATCCTCTATCTTGACTTGTATTTTGATTTTGCTCTTTTCCTCCCAGACTTGCCTGGCCCCTTCTGCCCCTTTCCTCTGGGTCCCTGCCCGAAGGTGCCTTAGACTTGGGCAAACTTTCAGGCCTCAGTGGCCCCACTTTGGGTCAACCCTGTTTGGCTGAGCATTTACCCACAAGGGGATGGGTAGCTTTGGGTGTGTCTTGGGAAAACTATTTTAACTGTATTATTTCTCTTCTCTCTACTATGCATTAATTGTATTAAAGTTCGTTTCTGTTCTATTGAAGGTGTTATGCACTAAGAGTATGTTTTGTCTTTATGCAGTGGATGGCAGAACCTATCTAGAGCAGGTAGGTTTGGGGCTTCTGGGGTGCCCCTCATTCTGCCTGCTAACACTTCTCTCTCTC
>PVIJ01013764.1:0-18834 GCA_004024925.1 Scalopus aquaticus | reverse complement strand
CTACCTCTGCTATAACCTGAAACTTTCCAGGCAGTAGGGTGAGGTCATCATAAGGCTCATTTGTTCCCTTTCTCTCAAGGATCAATTTCCTTTGCTTCCTGATGTCCAATATACAAAAACTATATTTTATTTAAGTTACCCATTTGTTTCAGTTGTTTAAAGTAAGACGGTAAACCCAGTTTCTTTTACACCATCATAAGAAGAGAAAGTGCCTTTGTTTTCTTTTTTACCTAATTTCTTCTTTCTCCCTCCTTTCTTGTCTCTTTTGGATGAATCATTTTTTAAAATCCCTATTTCTCTAATGATTTCATAGTTATTCATCAAACACCCTTTCTTTTAGAGGTGACTATCTTCTACCTGTTGTCTTGAAAAAATGGTGAGCTTCCTTGCCATATTTCCGGCCCTGTGGGTGAAATTCACTAGTCCCATTTGTGTGAAAGGTTGACTCATGGTGTAATAGATGGAAATCAGTTCCTGCTTCATGGCTTCCTCCTCTGCCTCTATATTAAAAACTTAAGTTCCTAAAATGAAGCAGTTCTCAAACTTTTTCATCTCAGGACCAATTTACACTTAAAACTTACTGAGTTTTGTTCTGGTAAGATGGAACAAACAAACTCCAAACTGTCTCTCCCACTAAATACAAATGTAAAACCTAGACAGAATGCATGGAACAACTATTTCAACACTCTGGAAGTCAACAGAGTGTGGGTTGGGTAAAAAGACCCCATCTTATACTGCCACTGAATTATCAGTGAGTTTATCGCTTCATTTCTTTTGGTATAACCTGGCATGGACTCATGGATGCTCAAAACCCAAAAGAGTATGTAGTAGGGTAGTCCTCAGGAAAAAAGGAGGTTCCAGGTTCCCTGCCCTACCCACGGAAGGGTGGAGCTGAGCATAGAGGAGAGGAAGCTAGAGAGGAGACTAGAGGAAGGAAGAGAGAAGGACGGAGAGCCAGAGGAGACCTGCAGGAGGCACAGGGAGCACAGAGACATGTGAAGAAGCTGCGCTTGCTTCTTGGTCCTGGACTGGTTGAAACAGACGTGGATGAAAGACCCATGGGGAAGTTAACAATGGCAGCTTTTATCTGATTTTGATTTTGCTCTTTTCCTTCCAGACTTGTCTGGCCATTTCTGTCCCTTCCCTATGGGACCCCACCAGGAGGTGCCTTAGACTTGTGGCACGCTTTTGCCTCAGTGGCCCTGCTTTGGGCCACCCCTTTTTGGCTCGATATTTACCCACGAGGGGACAGGTAACTTCAGGTGCTTGATTTGGAAACTTTATTCATTCCCTTTTCTGTATTGCACACTAACTGTATTAAAGTTCCTTTCCATTGAAGGGCTTATGAACTAGAGTATGTTTTGTCTTAATGCAGCAGATTGCAGAACTTATTTAGAGCAGGCAGATCTGTGGGTTCTGGGGTGCCCCTCACCCTGCCCTGTAACAAGTATACTGAAATTACAAAATTTGGTAATTTTGCTGGTGGAATAAATCAGTGAAGGCCTAAGAAATGGAGGTGATTGGGAGACTCAACATAGTACAGGTGCAAGTTCTCCCCAAATTAATCTATATATTTAATGCAATTGCAGTCAAAATCCAAGCAATATTTTTTGTCAATGTTGACAAGCTGATGCCAAAATTGATATGAAAACACAAAGTAATGTGAATTAATTACTAAAACAATATTGTAAAGAATAAAGTAAAAGTTAATTGCGCTATTATGCTACCTGATCTTAAGACTTACTATGAAGATAGAGAAATCAAAATATTGTGGTATTGGTGAAGGAACACACACATAGACTTTATAAATAGAGCCATACCAATAAGACTGATTTTTGACAAAGGTGTAAATGCAATTCAATGGAGAAAAGATAGTCTTCAACAAATAACATTGGAACTATTGGGCTTCCATGTGTTAAAAATGAACCTCAACCTTAACCTCGCACCTTATACAAAGACTAACTCAGAATAAATAGATATAAATGCAAAGCATAAAACAATGAAAGTTTTAACAGAAAACAGGAGAAATAGCTTCCTGACCTAGGGTTAAATACAGAGAGATTTTTGACATAATATCCAGAGCAAAATCCCTAAGAGAAAAAAATGACCAAGTGGATTCTGTCAAAATCAAAACTTTTTGTTTTTTGAAATACACTCACAAGAGACTAAGAGGAGAAAATATAATTTCCACATCTGCTAAAGGACTTGCATACAGCATATCTAAAAAAACTCGCAACTCAGCAATAAGAAAATGAAAACTCCATTAAAAATGGCCAAAAGATTTGAACAATCACATCAACAAAGAGTTGGAAGGATTAAAAGGAAAGCACATAAAAAGATTTTCAGAGTCACTAGGAAAATATATATTAAAACCATGATGAGCTACCACTGCACGCCTATTAGACTGGCCAAAATAAAAAATACTCACAAAACCAAAGGCTAGCAAGAATACAGAATAACTACAACTCCTTTACATTGCTCTTCAGAATGCAAAATGTTACAGTCACTTTGGAAAACAGCTTTGAATTTCTTGTAAAATTAAACATACACTTACCATATGATCCAGCAATCCCATTCCTGGGTACTTACCTTAGAGAAATGTTCACAAGAAACCTGTACACGAATGAATTTTCATAGTAGCTTTATTTGTAAAGAAAAGATGCAAGTCTCTAAAGGTAACATATTTCATTCTCAAAAAGATGTAAGAGAGGGAGAAAGGATCAGCAGCTGCCAGGGCTGAGTTGGGGAGAAGGTATGACAAAGATATGTAGCACAAGGGAGTTTGGGGGGTTAGTGGAACTGTTTTTTAGCCTGCGATGGTTACATGAATCTATACAAGTGTTAAAAATCATCTAACTGTATGCCAGCAGTCAATTTTACTGTATGTTCATTTTAAAATTAAAAAATATTGAACATCCTAAAGAATTTTTTTATGTGGGTTCTATCTATTTATATTTGCCATAATAGAAGTTAAATGTGATTTAAATATTAATTTGTTAATTCATTAAAAAACAGCAATACTGAAAACATATTGCTTGCTGCATAAATGACTTGTAATGAAAAATAACTACATATTCCAAAAATTGTGATCTCATTGTTTTACATTTTTGCAAATCTTTTTAATGCCTGGCTTAATAGAAGACAGCTGGATTCTCATATCTGCTTCTGCACTCAATATGTTGCAATAACATGGGTCTTACAGCTTCAGGAAAACTGCTGTACACTCGCTAGAGTGATAGATGAGAGTGATAAATCCAAATAAAATCTCAGTATTATTTTGAAAGTATTTTTTGACTTTGTGGACCCCCAAAACGATCTTGGGGATTCCCAGGATTCCCCAGACCTCCCTTTCATTATCACTGCTAGTCTATGCCAAATTCTGGTATCCTCTTAGGTCACTTTCAACTCAGGGTCACTGAACTAACTTTGCCTTTCCTCTTTGTCTTTGGTATTTGGGGATTTCCCTTTCTTGGTTCTAAGCAAGACTAACTATATATACACACAGTTTCCATTACATTTAGACAGCATTTATGTATCTGAGATGGGATGAAGGAATTCTCACGCCAGCTTCACCTAGCTTAGCAGCTTTACTTCTCTCTATAATCATGGTGTTATTGATGGTGTCCATTTTGTTTGGTGTGATTTCCTGGAGCCTTTTGCAATGTTCCTATCTTTTTGGTTTGGTTGTGGAATGTGTTTCCTTGTTTGCTTCTGATACAACTTTGTAATTTATTTTTCTTTTCTGTTTTGTTTTGACATGTATAAACTTGCTTCTTAATTTACTGCCTTAAGTCTCTTTTGAATCCTTGTATTTATTGAGTGTGCTTTTAAAGAGAAGTCACATTACCTGTGATCCTTTCAATGTGTCTTTTGGCAAACCTTATTGTGTATGCACTTCATTTGCATTTTGCTTATGTTCCTTTCTTTTTTTCTCATTTTCCTTGTTTCTATACATAGGTCTTGAATTGGTTTCTTTTGGATTACCACTCATATTTTGATGGCTGGCTAACTGTTGAAAAATACTGTAAAGCAGCCCACATTCTTGACAAAAATCACACTAAATACCTTGTCTCAAGTTGTATGACTTTATTTGTTTTAGAAAAACACTGAGAGAGGCAGACCAGCAACTCCACTGCCAGCCCCCTTCACGCCGTTGAGTGCCCACAGCCACACAACTGATACATGGCTGCAAAGCAAGGCCCATCTGTTGTTTGCTGATATAGGAATGGTGAAAAACAGCATTCCAAGGTATGGGCTGTCTGTTGTGTGGAAGGCGAAACGTAGCCCGATTTACTCATTTTCCTTACAAAGAGTCAGAGGCATAGGCAGTGAGGGGGCAGGGGAGAAGGGCAGTGAGAATTTTTCCCTGGGGGAACAGACTCAGATGTGCCATAGACAGATCTTTAATCCATTCCCATTTTCAGTTTCACTTGTCATTCCTATGAAGCCCCAAATCCAAGGTAGGACTCCACTGGCAATACGGCTTTCGTCCTCCATGCCAGCCTCCTCATAGAAGTTCTCTGCTGTTAGACTTCTTTTCTTCCTCTGACTACAGGCTCCATGAAGACAGGGGTTTTCATTTGTTCTGTTCACTACCATATCCTCAGTGTCCAATACAGTGCCTAGAACATAATAAATGATGCATTCTCTCTCTCTCCATCGCCATCAGCCATGATCATACTTTCCTCTGAATTACTGTGTGGCACGTCTCAGCATTATGAAGAGTTACAAGTCCCAAACATGGCATGAATTCACCCAATGGCCACCAGACTTCACGGGACTATAGATTCCAAGATTTACTCAGTGGAAAACTATGTGGGCAGATGATTGAGAATGAATTGTCAATCTCTAATATCCTGAAACTAAGATACCAGGATAGTGGCACTATCTTTGTGGAAGATGAGGAGAGTCAGAAATAGTATTACTGGTGAAATGGGGGTTAAGGGACAGAAATTTGGTTGAATTATTGAAAATAAAGTTATATTTATTTCATACGAGTTTACGGATGGAAATTAATGCTAGGAACACGTACACAGCTTACATAATTGAAACCATATCTTTGAAATACGTAATACATTCATTTGTGATAGTGGTAGCTCAAGCTCACTGTTCTGCCCTTTGATTTTTTTCACTTAATATATCTTGGCAATTATTGCATATGAGTATGTGGAGAGTTTGCTTTATAACAGCTACATTTTAGTCAATTAGATAGAGGTATAATCGTTTACTTAGCCTGTCTTCTATTGACAGACATTAGGTTGTCTCTAATGTTGCAATAAAGAAACTCATACATCATTTTGCATGTGTGCAAGTGTATCTATAGGATGAATTCCTCCAAAAGGAATTGCTTAGTATAAGTATGTACGTTTATAATTTTGATAGATAGTGGCTAATTGCTTTACACAGAGGCTACGCCAGTTTTATAGCTACCAACAATATATGAGAGCATCTGTCTCTATACATCCTCACCACTATGGTGAGTTTGCAGATTTTTTTATCCTTGCCAATCTGATGTATTTAAAATGGTGCTTCCACTTAGTCTTAATTTGCATTTCCTTTATGACTGAGGTTGACAATTTTTAATGTGTAAGAACCATTTTTTTTCTTTATCTGTGAACTGGCAATATTCTTGGCCCACATTCAGGCCTTTTGGGGGTCTTTTTCATATGGATCTGTAGGAGTTCTTTGTACTTGTAGAAAAGTACAAAGGCCCTGGTGTGATATGAGTTGTAACTATTTTTTTAGTTTATTATCAGTATTTTGGGTCTAGCTTATGGTGGGTTAGAGCAATAAATCACACTTTTACTATAAAATATTTTGAACATATGGAAAAGCATGCAGAATGATACAACAAAGTTATTTGGACATGTTTACAGAAACTAATTTTCTCTTTAAAGAAACAAAATGTTAAAGATACGGATTAAAAATGTGCCAGATCCATGCTGCTCTCTTCTTCCCCCAAGGTAACCACTATTCTGATAGTAGTCTGGATTCTTCCTCTCCATGTTTCTATACTTCCACTCTATGTTTGTGTCCTTTAAAAATAGTGCTTAGTGCTATTATGTTTTTTTTAATCTACATTATAAGTCAAATTGTATCACTTTCAAACTTTTTTTACCTCGATATTATGTTTAGAGGGTTTATCAGTGTGAACCCACGTGGCTTCATATAGATCAAGTTGACTGATCTGATTTTCATTGTTTTATCTAGTCCATTATATTAACATATCATCATTTATTTATCCATTCCTTAGCTAACAGAAATTTTACTATAAAAATCAAGACTTTAGTAGGAACTCAGGAGGCCTGGCCCGCCCCCCAGACCTTGGGCAGCAGGCCACACCACTGTTCATTTGAAGGAAAAGAAGAAAAAAGCAATACTCTGTGCAAGAGTCCTCTCGGGTTTATGCCTAGAAGCTCAGTAGCAGAGGCAGACTGCTCTCCAGAGTGGTTCCAATAGATACTCTTTTTAACCACCAGTCTATGCAGATCCCACTGACTCTCCCATCCTTGCCAATGCCGACTTGTTGTTTTCAGATATTTTAAAATTTCCAATCTAATAAGTATGAAAATGACATCTCAATATTGAGATGTCAAACACAGATGATAATCTGAATTTCCTAATTTTTAATAGAATGAATACCATCCATATTGGTTTCTTCTCCTGTGAATTGCTTACTCCTACTCCTATCTGTTGCTCATTTTTCCCCTTTGGCCTGTGCGTCCTCCTTTATAAGAGTGATTTCAGTATCCTAGATAATAGGTACACAGAAGTACACAGAACACACATGAATGACACTGATGTTCAGTCAAAGCCAAGGCCAAAGCTGAATATAATTATAGAACAAATTCCTAGAATACAATAATTCTGATGTTTGTCAGTAAGGGTCTTTATAATTAAAGTTTTATTAAAACGCTTTTAACAATTTGACAATTTTCTCAGCACTGTCAGCAGTTACACTCTTCCTGTGCTCCCTGGAGTATAGGTTTTCAGTACTAAATACTTTGTATTGAGATCAGTGGAAGAATAAGATATTTGGGGCTTCTTATTTTTCTCTAAACCAATTTTTTCTTTGCACTTCAATCTAAATTAAGTCTGAACTAATGATGATTTGTAATGAATGTTGTACATGATTATGGAATTCCACCACCACATGAAATTTTGAGATGGAAAATATGATATTTTCCTTTTAATCCATTTTCACACAGTATGAGGAATTCTCATATAAAACTTTTTTCAAAAGATTTATCATTTAAATGAAGTGATTAAAATTAAATATAATTCTTAAACTTTATTTTGTGTAATGTTAGGAATACTCTGTATGCAAGCAACTTTTACAGAGAATAAAATTATTATGAAATAAAGTATCTGGTGCTCTGCCTTGGATTATGAGCATTTTATTAGTTAATTTTTCCATGCGGGTAGCCAATTGTCCCAGCAGATTTATTGAATGGTCTATCCTCAATGTCACATCTGTCAAATACCATTGTTTTTCTGAATTCTCTATTCAGATTAACAATTTGCTTCTTTAAAGATGGTAAACAGTTTTAATATATGTGTCTGGTAATTCTATTATCTGAAGTCTGTGTGGGTCTGTCTCTATTGTTTCTTATCCCTGCTGGGTCTAACTCAAGTTGCCTTGTTTCCTTGTGTGCCTGATTATTTTGGTCTGCTTTGTGGTCACTGCCCTTGAAAATTTATTTGTGGGTGCTTCCTGAGGCCTGAGATGGGGTCTCTTCTCCCCCAGGGGTTTTGTATTTGCTTCTGCTGAGCACCTGGGAGAACTGCCTTTCTGGGAAATACCTAAAAGCAAACTCATAGCTTGAAATATTTGGCTGATTCAGTTCATGGAGAGAAGTGTAAATCTGCCTGAGGACTGGAGTGTCCGCATTTTCTCAGGGATGGGTATTGTTTGTTTGTGTAACTCTCTTCTCCCCCTTTTTTTACCCTTCCTTTTAGCAAGAAAACTCTGCTTGTGCCAAGTCAGCCTTCAGTATGGTTCTCTGGAATTGCTGGAACAGAGGCAGGTTTTGTTCTGGTTGGCCTTTATGCTTCCACTAAGCCTCAGCGTAGTGTGGAGAGGGGCTACCATTAAACGCCTCTCTTGGACTGGCCCTGAGCCTGCCCTGTGTGGCCATTTTGTCAAAGCTCAGGAGGAAAAGGCCCTCAGGGGAAACTGGTTTCGGTTAAAAGAAAAAAAAAAGAAAGAAAAATTGGTTTTGGTATTCCATATTCTCTTTACCTGTCTGGTTACAAGCTTTCATTCAAAAATTGGCCTGGAAGTTTCCCCCAGTCCTCTCAGCTCTTCAGTGCTTTTAAAGTGATTTTGAAAGATTGTATTCAGCATATTTCTTTACTTCAACAGGAAAAATGAATCAAATAACCAATCCTGCCATTCCCAGAAATTAGAAGTCCATACTCTTCAATGTTGAAACATTCATACTTAACAAGGTCTAAATTCAGGCACCGTCTCTACCATCTCCTCCATATATATGAAAACCTTAGAACGCTTTAAATACATGTATTGAGGTGTGCTTGCATGTTTTTATAATCCAGGGGCCCTGTAGCCAAAAAAAAAAAGACAATAACTACTGAAGATGTGCTCAGAAACAAACAGTAAAAATAGAACACTTGCAAAGAAATGAGAAGAGTTAACCTTTTTTTGAGAGTGAAATAAGATATTTAGTAATAATAGACACTCACTACTAAATTGCTCCCGAAATAATCCCTCACTAAAATAACTACTGAAAGATATACATCAGGAAAAAGGAAATTGACACCAGAGAGAAGGGGTGAATGGGAGAAAAGGAACAGTGAACAAAAACTGGTCAATGTGGAGAAATCTTAGTAAGCATTCAGTGTATAAATAATCATACTGAGGGCCTCCCTGGTGGCGCAGCGGTTAAGCGCTGTGCTGTGGAGCTATCAGAAGTGGCAACACGAGTTCGATGCCAGGCCAGGGAGATTCCCACATGGTGCGGCAGACTTCTCCTGCCTCGCCTGCTGCTCCCTCAGCAGTATATTTCCGTCGATCTGCCTCTTCTGCTCCCCAGTCTGTCTCTGGTGAACCCTCTCACCACCCCAAGCCCCTGGCCTATACCCCAGCTTGTACGCATAAATAAGTAAATCTTTAAAAAATTAATAAAAATAAATAATCATGCTGAATAACATGGAGATATAAAAATCAGCATGATTATTTATATGCTGAATGCTTATTTAGATTTCCCCTCATTGTGTGTAAAATACAACATGTCTATCTTAATAAAATGCTACACAGAGGCACAAAGTGAGCACATGCCTTTGGAAAGATGGTGCCGAGAGACTTCCATGCGGGACCTACACAAACCTCCACTTTGTCAAAAATGCAATATCTGCGAGTACAGTAAAACAAGTTCGGTCTACATTTGCTTTTGCTGAAGTTCTGGAGGTTTCAATGGTTCTGCTCCAATTTTTTATTTCATGTTTCCGCATGTGGTTCCATAACACAAAGTAGGATAAATTTAGACCCCACGTTCATATGTGACACAGGCCTCGGTTGTTTTTTTGTTTGTTTGTTTGTTTTTAATTTTGGTAGCTCCAGAAAGAGCATAAAACTTTTCATGGCTTGCCATCCAAGCCTTTTTAAGGGGCAGAGAAGCGACTACAGGCTTTATCCAGAGTGTTCAGTTCCAGCTCTCTGCCTCTGGTGGGCCTGAGGCCATGTTGTCAAGACCTGTGTGGCTTCAGTGTTCCAGCTAGAAGCTGCCAGCCCCGACATGCTGATATCTGAAAGCAGTTCCACAATGGGTTATGCAGTGTCCATTTACAATTACTAAACTGTTTTTAATTTTCTTTGTTTCTCTGGAGACTTTACTTTTTGCTTTTGTAAGCTCAACTATAAATTTAAAAATCTGTTATAATTTACCTAGCATCTGTATGTTTGCAGTTGGGGGGGGGTGTGCGTTATTGCCAGAAAAAATGTTCTACATATGGTTTTTCACCTATTTATAATTATTTTCCCTTATCACTTCATCTTCATAAACACCCACTTCTTATAAGTTCCAAGGAAATTAAGTCCCCCTCAGGACCATCTAGATTAAGGGCACATATGAAGCTAAGTTTCTGTAGCATGGATTATTTTCCAGATATACCACCCATATAGTTTAAATACACCCTTCTCCTGGGATCAAAAATTCCTTCACGCACTGATTTTCAACTTTGAAAATTTTTTATTAGCTGAACCCTTCCTTGAAAGATTACTTGGAACCCAAAATATAAAACAAATAAGGGAACTACTCTGGTGGAAGTGGGGTTGAGAGTGCCTGAGCTTCACAATGGACCCTGCCCCTTGCTCCCCAACATACTCTCCAAGATGCTCCCTGGGGCATCTTTATGACTCCTAGATTCCAAATAGCATGGTGTGAAAAAAAATTGAATCCACCCATGGCTATCAAGTGTGGCCCAGAACCAGGAGACTGAGCGTCACCTGGGGATGTACTAGAAATGCAGATTCCCAAGCCCTACTTCAGATCTTCTGAAATCAGAAGTTCTGGAGGTGGGACCCAGAAATCTATGTGACAAGCCCTCAAGTGATTCCAGTGCACATTAAAGCTAGTGAAGTTACTAGAACAGAGTAACCCATTAAGGAGCTATTGAAACAGGGCTGGGGTCCAAGATGATTAGGCAGAAAAGGGCCCAACATTAACATTTCTGGGTCCTCAGATTAGCCCAAGCCTTTCTGGAAGGCTATTTTCCACACACCATTTACTGGTATATGAGTGAGATTATAAACACTCTCAAGGACCAAATTCGCAATGACACGGGTCTCTCTGTGTTGGTGCGATACATCAGAAATCACTGGGAAGACTAGGAATTCTTACTCTTAGTTCATTAGATGGAGATGACACGCAGACTTTTTCTTGACAAAAATTTCAGACCGGAAGCTCATAAAATAATGTTGAGCAGAAGAAGCCAGACACAAAAATACATGCTAAACAACGTCATGGATAGCAGGCATTAAAAAGGGTACAACTGACCTCAGTGAAAAACAGTCACGATGAGGACCACCTTGGGGGTTTTTGACTAAAAGGAAGCAAGAGGGAAAGTGATCATTGGGTAATGTTCTGGCTTTTGATCTAGATACTGTTTACTGGGATGTGTTCATTTTCTAGAAATTCTCTAAGTTGTACTCTCATAGATAGCATGCATTCCTGTACATGATATACTTCAAGACGAAAGTTGACAAATGGCACTGGGTCTTGTGCAAGGGATTGGGTCACTGCTCTGGGTGCTGGGCTACATACTCTCAGAGGACCTGGGCCTTCGCTTCTGGGTGTAAACTATACATTTGGTACAAACATGGACTCCTGGCACCAGGCTGGACTGCACTATGGCAGTATTAGTTGTACGGGGCACTGTTTCTTGATTGGAAAAGACCTCTTGGCACCCCTGAGCAGGATTCCCTGTGGATGGGAAAGAAGTGAGCAGTCGCCTGTGACCTGTAGGTCAGAGAAAGCATATGGCTACTCCGGGAAGTGGGAAGGGTAGAGTTCTGGATTTTTTTTTTATAAATATATATTTTTATTGTTATTTATGTCTTTTACATTTTGTATTCCCCTTGGGTAGTCCACCACCAATTCACCCGTGATCCATCTCCATGGTCCCTTGTGTTCTTTTCTATTCCATTTTGTGCCCTTTTCCTCCCCCCCACCCCCGCTGATTGCCTCTCTCCTATTTGGTTTCCTTATAGTCCTGTTATAAGTGAAACCATTCGATATTTTTCTCTTTCTTTCTGGCTTATTTCACTGAGTATGATCCCCTCTAATTCCATCCATGCCGCTGCAAATTGCATGTGTTTATCTTCTTTGAATGCTGAATAGTATTCCATTGTGTATATGTACCACATCTTCTTGATCCAATCATCTATTTTTGGACATCTGGGTTGCTTCCATACCTTTGATATTGAACTCTTCTACACTGCTGGTGGGAATATGAACTGGTCCAACCACTATGGAAAGCTGTATGGCGATTCCTCAAACTGCTCAACATGGAGCTTCCATACGACCCAGCAATACCACTTTTGGGAATTTACCCAAAAGACACAAAAACACTAATCCGATAGGATACATGCACCCATATGTTATTGCGGCGCTGTTCACAATAGCAAAGGGTTCTGGATTTTTAACCAGGTTGGGGCAAGAAACTATTTCTAATGGGTGAAAAGGAAGTGCCCTGGTGTTTGCGCCCTCATTCTGAGCTCTATGGATGGTTCAAGTCCTGGGTCGTGAGCACCCATCTTTTGCCTGTGCCCTTCTGAGCCCAGATCATAAATTTACCTATGAGCTGATTTTCCCTGGCTTTATCAGCTTGAAGTAGATGGAGTCTTGCTTTAAAGAATTACCTTGAACTTCACCTGTGCTTGCCCACATCTGCTCACACAGGAATTCCAGCCCCCAGGGGAACTAGTCCAGTTGGATCTGAAAGTCCCTAGTAGGTCACAAATCAACCTGTCTTTAACCACCCCTTACCTTTTCTGGATACCACCTTTGCAGAAGCTTAAGCACCTTAAACAAAGTTGCTTAAGAAGTAGTTACCCCTTCACTGCTCCCCCCCATTGCTATGTGCCCAACATGGGAATGTTGATGAAGGTGCCAAGTGTACTACCTCTTGATCCTCCTAAAGGCTCAGCCATGGAGGTGCCCACCCCCGTGCCAGACATATTCAAACACGCCTCCGTCTCCATTTGAACACATGACAACACATACCCAGGAATATATGTGCCCATGGGTCCCACGATTCTGTAACCTGAAAACAGGATCTGGCTGCTGTTATAGTCCATCGCTCAATTTGGAGGTTGGTGACAGGGGCACAGAGCTGGGCTTCAATGGCCTCCCTGCTGCTGAGGGACAACAGTGTTTCCCAGAGGTGCACATTTCAATCTGGAAGAGCAAGGCACAGCTGCTCCCTCTGGTGGTCGGTGCCTCCCACCAGTGGACACCAGGAGGTCAGCGTCATGTCCTAGAACTATTCCTGAGTGCAGGGTATTTAAAAGACAGTTTCTGCATCAGACAAACCCAAAATGAGGGCTGTCCTATTAAAAATGCTAGTGCCATACAAGACAATGAGAGGTTGTGGAAATCCTCCAGATTAAAGGAGCTAAAAAGAGATGACAACTCCAGCAATACCCCACCCTGGACCAACCCTGTGATGGAAGGGGTAACTACTCTGAAGGGCGTGATTGGGTGAACAGACAAAATTACAATACAAATGGTAGGTTAGATAATAGTACCATCTCAGTGTTAAATTGACTGAAGCTGTTAACTGTCCTGTGATGTAGGGGACGTGCAGATTCTTAGGAAACGCACACTGAATGATGTAGTTAGGCATGAAGGGCTGTGACGTATGTAATTTAACCTCATATGGTCTGAGCACGCATGGCCTCTCTCTCTCTCTCTCTCTCACACACACACACACACACACACACACACACACACACACACACACACACTTTTTCCAGGAGAGTGCATACATGCAAATAATAAGGCAAAGGGGGCAAAATGCTAACAATAGGTGAATCTGGTAAAGAGCATATGGATGTTCCTGATATTAGTTTTATTTTTGCAACTTTCCTGCCAGCTTGAAATTATTTCCAAAGAAAACTGTTCTAAAAAATGTGAAGGGTTGTTTCTCTGCAGTCAGAATCTGGTGTCACATGCCTGACTGAACACTTCTTGTGGCAGATGAGGCCTGAGGCTGTGGCTCTCTTCCAGCAGGCCTACCAGACACATCCCCAAAGGTAGTCAGACACCCTGAGCGCAGCTGCCAAGTGCATCCGACCCATTCATCTCATGATCTCTCCCATCCTACAAGTTATCAAAAATTACACTTTGCATATTTCTCCAGAGGATTATGGGCCCTGGATATTGATGAAATTTTGGTTATGAAAGGAAGGTATATTGGTTCATTCATCCATCCATCCAGTAAATGTTCTGAATAGCAACTTACTATGTGCCAGGAACTGTGATAGGGGCTGAGGATATGGCCCAGGGGACAAGGGGATACACAACCTCTGTCCCAGAAAAGCCATCCGCTAGTTGGGGATGCAGTATTTCCGAATGAGTTGGCTGTGAAGAAGACTGGGAAAGCCGTGGGAGCCAGGCTTTTTCCAGAGCCAGTGGATCCAAGCCCCACGGGTCTGACACACACCCAGTTCCCCAGCCCCAGAATTTTCTAGGTAATAGGTCTTGTGTGCCTGATGCTAAGGAGCAAAGAAGGAAGCATTGGTGCTTACCCCATCCTGGGTGTATCCCATCTGTTTCAGCTTAGCCCTCTGCAGGCTGCTCTGCTCTGTGAGAATCAGGGAAGAGGCCAACATGCTATTCTCACTGTCCCTGGGCTGGGGGACCAGTGAGCTTTGGAAAACAGTTTCAACTTTCAACTGATCTGTTTCTGCAGGCGAATGTAGCAGCTACACCCTGAATGCTTTTGGAAGGAAAAAGACCACCAAACACCCTCATGTGGAAGCCTGGCAGCCTAGTGGGCCTGAGAATTCCATCACTGAGGTGCTGAGTCATGAAAACATCACTGTCTTCCAAATGGGCAGAATAATGACTGTGTGTGTGTGTGTGTGTGTGTGTGTTGGGGGGGTTAGTTGTATTTCTCCTTCCAATCCCAAGTGTGGCACCCACTGGGATTCCCTGTACACAGGGAGAGTAGCGGAGTGTGTTGCCTTGGGGCTCCAAGCAGACAGCGCTGGGGAGGCAGTTTTGGGAGAGAAAGAGAGAGAGAAGTATGGTGTGACTGCATGTGACACAATGCATGTCCTTTTATCCACAGGTCTCCCGTGGGACTGACCCTTACGTCTGATGTATTTCACTCCTGATCCAAAGAAGTTTCAGATCCAACAAACGTTTACTGAGTCCCTACAAATTTCCAAGCCTTTTACTTTATACTTTGACACATTTTATATCATTTAATCTTTAACAATAACCCTTTAAGGTAGGAATTATCTGCATTGTACAGATGAGAAAACAATCGCAAAGAGGTTCATTGATTTGCTCAAGTATATCATACAGCTTTTTTTTTTTTTTACACTCACACACTATATTCTCAGATGAGGCCTGTCCGTGTTGGTTGCTTATCTTACAGTATTTGTCCTCTCAACTTCTGGAGCAATTGCCCCCCTTATACAAGCCCCCTTCTCTCTTCTCCTTTCACTAGCCCACGTGGACTTTTGTTTTAATACTGCATTTAATAGCACAAAAAATCACGAATACAAAGGAACTGGCAAAGGTGTTTGTCAATGAGATATCCTGCCTCCTCCACTTTTCTGCTTTCAGACCCATAGGAGTAATGGGCCACATTGTATAAACGTTTCTTCCCTTCCCCCCTGAACATATAACTGTTATGTGATTGGTCAGTTGAAGCTGAAACACCCATGGAGAAAGATGTTTACGGTTACAAGGGCACACACCCCCCCACACCCCCCCTCCCACCCCACACTTTCCCACACAACCTTTTGGAGGAATATAGGATATGTACCAGTGTCAGGATTTCCCTGCTCCTGCCTTCCCCGCCCAGAGCATTCCCGCCATTTAATCTTCCTTTAAGTGACCACTTAAGACTAGAGCCTCTTTTCCAGCCCCTTCTATTTCTCTTCCAATCAGGACCTTTTAGACACTGGGTACTGTTCAATTCTTACTCTGTCTGGCCCACGGGCCAAGCAAGTAGGTCCTTTAAATCTCGATGCCAGTTGTAGTATGGGTGTTGTGGTCTTCCACGACAGGTAGGTCTGTGAGGCTTTTCAGTAGGCTTGTGTATTCATTTCTTTCACTTTTTCTGACTCATGTTCCAGGACCTGTTTGTGATAGAACAGTAAATACCCTTCACTGTCCAGGACATCCTTAATACTGGCCTTGGTGATGACAGCATCATCACACTTGAACCACTGGTCCTTGTGGTGCCGAATGAAGCTGGTGTAGTGGCCACTCTCCAAGGTTCCTTGGTGATTAACCACGGCAAACAAGGAATACTTATTCTCGTCGTTTCCACTATTGGTTGGCAGCTGCAATTGTCCATTCATCCTGCTCTCTTTACTTGAGGCCATGAATGGTGTCATATCCAGCTCCAAAGGAAAGGATATGTATGTAGTGATCTTGCGCCTCTGTTTGGCCGAGTGTTCAAACCGTTTGAAATGAAAACAGGCAACAACAGGTAATTTCTTCATGGTGAGCTGTTTGGTAGACTCCTGGTAGCTTTGGCAACTACCGCATTTGATTTTGGCACTGCTTCCCAAGTGCTCTGGCCTTGTAAACCTTCGCAAGCAGTCCGTGAGAGTGGGGATTCCCGGTATGTGGCTCTCCCCATTCACACTGCTCTCCCTCCCTGGACTCAGGGGCCAGAAGGAGGTGCAAGAGCCAGGTAAGTCCAAACTGATGTCCCAGCACGGGTCTATGGTGGTGGAGACACCGTGGCAGGCTTGACAGGTGACATCAGACTGCAGGCCACCTGTGAAGATTTGGTCTATGATGCAGTTACAGTGGTTGGGATTACTGGCCGCCTTCCCCGCATCGTCACCTTTGCAGTGCCGGTGCAAGACATCCAACGCCGCGATGAGGAACTCGTGGGCATCCTGCTGCCTGTACCCTGCTAAGTGACGAGCGTGTATCCACACCAGGTGCAGCAATTTATAGGGAACATGAGGAGACGGGTTTCCAGAGTACAACTCCCGAAAGAGCGAAGACATCTCACAGACCAGACACAACTCAGGACTTGGCATTTCACATCGGTGCCTGTCCGACAGGAAGAAATCCCTCAGAATGGGAGTGTGGGTAAGGGCCTGGACAATGCAGTTCATAAAGCACGTGTTGCCGAGGTTGATCAGTCCTCGTAAACCAATGGTGAAGCTGGAGGTGATTCTTCTTCTCCTCGGGTTGTGTCCCAGCAGTTCTAACTCGGGTTTGGTTGTCTCCCAGGTTGGGTATTTCTCACCGAGGCCTGGCATGGAACACTGCTGGTGAGAAACCTCGGTGGAGGAGGCGGCTTGTAATTTCAAAGCTTCTCCTTGCTCTTCTTTGGCAATTTGCTCAATGTCTTTGTCATATACATAGTCCTTACACATAAAGCAGTAGATACCTCCATAATAAAGGTCTACAGCTAAGTTGTGTTGTTTTGTCTCGGCGTGCTCGTGGATGTGTTTCTCTGTGAAGCAGCCAAAGAAGACACAGGAAAGGCAAGAGTGGAGTCTGTTCAAATGGGTGCCACACACATGGCAGATGCACGACTTTGCCTTGCTTTTCCTGGTCTCTGGGGTTCCACACCACACGAAGCACTGGTAGATCACCCGCAGTTCCTGCCTCCAGTTCTCTCCCACCTTAAAGCTGTTCACGTGGGAACAGCCTGGTGGACCCACAGTGAAATCCACATCCAGGCATCCGACCCCAGGGCCGCGCCGGGGCCGGGGCCGGGGTGGGGGCCGTGGCCTAGGCTGCGGCGGGGTTCGGAGCCGGGTCTGCGGCCGCGGCCGGGGTCGGCGGCGGGGGGCACGACTGCGACGCGGGGAAGGATCGGGGGGCCGCGAGGGGTCGGAGGGAAGGGTGGGGGGAGGAACCTCGTCGCTGCCGCCTCCACCGCCGCTCCGCGTTGGGTTCTCATCCTCCAGCTCCGGCTTCTGCTCCCCCTTCGGCTCCTGCTCCGCCTCCCGCACCGGCTCGGATTCGGGCTCCAGCTTGAGCTCAACCCGGCGGCCCGGCCCCTCCGCCGTCTCCACCTTCCCGGCGGCGTCCACCTTCCCAGCCGTCTCCACCTTCCCCGCCGCCTCCTCCTTCCCCGCCGCCTCCGCCTTCCCCTCCACCTTCGCCTCCGCCTCCACCTTCCTCTCCGCCTTCTCCGCCTTCTCCGCCGTCTCGGCCGTCTCCGCCTCCTCCGCCTCCTCCGCCTCCACTGGCGGCGGCTCCTCCCCCTGCTCTCCGGGCTCCGCGGCCACTGGGCGTGGCGGCGCGGGGGCCACGCAGACCTGGGGTGTCCCCCGCCCGGCCTGAGGGAGCGCGGTGGCGGTGGCAGCTGGACCCGAGAGGGACTTTCACTGAAGGAGGCGGCGGCGGAAGCAGGCGACGCCCCCGGGAATCCTCCCGCGTAGCCCCCTAGCGGAGGGCGCTTCGGCAGCCAGGCCCCGTTTCCTTTAATTCACTATTTCCCAAACTTGCTGGTTCACGAGGATCACGTGGGGAGCGTGTTAAAATTACAGATTCCTCGGCGGCACCCGCAGACCTACTGAATCCGACTCGCGCAGGGAGGTGCTCCGGAACCTGTGTCTTTAACTGGGGCCCGACAGAATTCTTATGATCAGGCAAGTTTGGGAAACACAGCTCTAATTCATTGAGGCTGGCGGGAAGGGGGGCGGGGACCGCGCAGTCTCTTTAAGGCGCTTCCAGTTCTCGGCTCCAATCGCTGCTCTGACCCCCTTCACCGTCTCCTCCCCTCTCCTCGTCCTTCCCTTCGTCCATACAGCTCCCCCCCCCCAGCACTGCGGGGCCAGGGACGCCGGGGCTGCCAAGTCCTGAACCGCCTCTGAGGCTGGTGAAATGTCCCCTCGGAGGTGGGGTCCTGAGGAGGGCGGTCAGAAGCTGTGATAGGCCATCTGCCCTGTGGCTGAGTCTGGCCCCATCCCTGCCCCAGGCTCCCCTCCCATCCCAGGTTCTGCCCTTCCTGATTAGGATGGAGCCCCACCTCCACTGGGAGGCAGGTCCGCACCCCTGAAGGGGTAGAGCTCCCCAGGCCACTGGACCTGGAGAGGCTCATCCCTGTGCCCGTCTTGCTGCTCTGCGGAGACTGCCTGCTCCTGAGGCTCCCGAGGCC
>PVIJ01013763.1:0-43739 GCA_004024925.1 Scalopus aquaticus | reverse complement strand
ATTTGCATTTCCTTGATTATAAGTGATGTTGAGCATTTTTTCATGTATCTGTTGGCCATCCGCTTTTCTTCTTTGGAGAAGTGCCTTTTGAGCTCTTCTGCCCATTTTTTGACTGGGTTGTTGGCTTTGTTTTTGTTGAGTTGTGTGAGTTCCTTGTAAATTTTTGTTATTAGTCCTTTATCAGATGTATTGTGTGCAGCAGTGGTGTTTTAATCCATCCACCTATTCTGCTCCTCACTCTGTGGTGAATCCTCAAACCCCTGTGTCCCTGGCCTGCACCCTAGTTCTTGTATGCATAAATAAATAGAATAAATCTTTTTTAAAAAGAAATACATGTTAAAGGCTTGGCACAGTACCTTGCACTTAGTGAGGGTCGCCTGAACGAAGGACTCACTACAGTATTCATCACTAGCATCGAAATTGCCATTACGGTTAATTTTGCCTCAATAACAAAACCTGTCATATTTGCCAACAGCCAGTTGGTCCTAGATAAAAGTGAGGTCAATATGGAGCTAATGTTGACTATGGTAAGAAGTCAAAAAGATATTCAAAGAAAATTAGAATTTGACTAAATTTACTGTTCAGTAGTATTTATGTGGTGTCTGCCATGCGCTAGTCACTATTTTCCCTTGAAAATACCATTATTCCTTCTAATTCTTTGAAACAGAGAGGGAGCAATGGGGCTGACTAGAGCTGCAGGGGAGAGACTGACAGTGAAGGACATAGATGATAAATTCTGGGCAAGGTGACCTCTGAGAAAAATTTAAGTCATCCATAGTTTAGATTGCTAATCTGGGAGTAAATGTCAAGTTTAGATTGACGATCTTGGGGCCCAGGAAATTGTGGTAGTTTTAAAGATAATGAGGGCATTGATACATAGTGCTGGATTGCAGGAGGCTTTAAATGTTTTGGTTGAAACGTTGAGTGTTGGTTGGGTGTCAGTGGGAAACACCAGGTCAAGTAGAATGTAAGAGATACCTGAGTTGAACTGTAAGAATTAACTATTATCAATGAATTTTGAAGGGAGATGCTAACTAAAAAGAATGAAAAATCTCACAATTAGTATTATATGTAAAATAACACTGAACTGGAAATTAGGAGACACATATGCTAGACTATGTTACATATGAGTAATTTGTATTCTTAGACCTTGGTTTTTTAGGTCTAAAAAATAAATGTGGTGGGTTAGGTCATGGCTAATCTATCTTTTTGTTTAAAATCCTATGATTCTATTTAGTACACAGAAGCTCGGCATAGGGGCTACGTGGTACAAGCTTAAGGCAGCATTTGAGAAAGTACTTTACCTTCCCATGTCCAGGTCTGGTTGATTTGCACATAATTCCAGTTTTATCTCTCATGGGATAAATGAAATTTGCTACTGTAAAAATGTTCCTATCAGTGTGTGTTTCTTGGGGTGTGGCTAATGGCTTCATGGGCAGAAAAAGGAAATGGTTATTAGGCTATGTAATGTGTTGATTTAAGTGATCCTGGGTTATGAGTGGTAGTGCCCACTTTCCACTAGGACGTCACACGCATAGGTCTGCCTTTGCCTAGTACATACAGGTGACTAGGACTTGGTAGGAGGCTGCTGCCTGCTGAGCTACCCACACTGTTGTCAGAGCACAGGCTTCTATACCAGAGATGAGTTTTAAGCATACCTGTTTTCTCTGTCATCATTTTGTCACAGACAGACTTCCTATACTTGTTATCAAAAAGTTTATATGTTATCTCCAATTCACGTTTTGTTCACCTTTCTCTTCATTGCCTTAGTCAACTTCAGAAACTAGACTGTCAGCTGCCAGACAGGCTGCTCTTTCTCTTTAGAGATAGGTGAAACCCATTTAGTAATTCATTATCAAAACTTACAGCTCTACAAGGTGTTTTGGCCTTCAATTCAATTACTCCCCAAAAGCAAGCAATAAAAAAAAGAAAAGTGCCCGGGACAATTAGATGGGTTATCCAGTTGTCAAAAACCAAATTTTCACCTCTGCAAATGTAGGTTCATATTCTGTTCTTAACCCATCCAGAGGCAACAGGAGATGTTCACTGTCAGTTTAGACTGTCAGAAAAGCTTGTCCCAAATCTGTGAAGTTGTCACTCCTCATGTATTCTGACTGCAGAAGCCAGAGATCCAACTTCCTGAGCTTAAATGTTCTGACTAGACAAATGGAACCTTTGGGATGGTATGTTTGTCTTAGATGAATATCTGAGCTGGAGCTGCAAATAGAGTAACTGATTTTGCTTAAGTTATTAGAAGCCACATAATACTGCAGATGACTGTGGTGTATGGGAAAAAGTCTGAAGCCTGGAGCCTGCTCCTGAGGCCTTTACAACCTATTTGGGGATTTAAGGCTTACATACCTGGAATCTTATCATTCGTAATTCTTGGCAGCTTTAAAGGTCTTTTAGTAAGTATACCAATTGCCCAAATGCAGTGCCTACAGAGGAATATGAAGGAGGTCAGGAAAAAGGTTGGGTTTCTGAGGAAATGGTAGCTGAGGTGGAATTTCATCTCCTAAAATAGTCTTCATGTTCAACAGCACTCTATTATTGGAATTCTTCTCTCGATGGCACTCTCCAGCCTGGAGTTCAAGAAAATAGTTAGGGAGTATGCTTCATTTCACTTTAGCTTCATGTGAGAAGTAAAAGAGAAAAAAGTGAGTGTCCCAAAGCAAAAGTGGCTTGAGAACCATTGAGAGAGCCTCTGAGAACAGTCAACCCCCAGGGGAGGTCCAGCAGAAATAGAACTGGGGTTTGATGAGGTGTACCTGAGGATAACCACGGTAGATTTTATCTGGCATGTGTCCTTGAGGGATATGGGAACAAGCTTCACTGAAGACAAAATTTCAACCAGAAGCCAAACTTCTTGATTTAAGATCTAAGTCTCTTCTTCTGTTATCAAGTGGTGAGGCCCTAGTCCCTGCCCTGATTGGGTCACAGATGGATACATCCTTAGGTAGGTGGGGGTGATTCTTCAGTTTTCCAATATTAAATCACACCTGTGAAAGGAAAATAATCCATTTGGAGGTATTATGGGAGATAATACAGGCCTAGGATGGGTTGTCCCATTTGATCACAGTGACTTTTATCTCTGTGATGTCGTCTGCTCCACCAGGATCCTTGTCATGGAACTGACACTCAGTCTTCTCCAAGAAGTCACACTGTCAGCTTCCTTCCAGCCTACACAAAGTAGGCTCTAATACATAATATTATACTGTTACAAGGCAGGTAGTGGTTTGATAACTTACCATGTAACTAGTGTACAGATCAGAGTCTATAGATCATAAGTCTTGATTATGTAAAAACCTTACAAAAAATGGAAACTTATTGTAGCAAAGGATCTAAGGATCTGAAGTTGCTTGAAGCCATTTATGACATGCAAGACCATTTATTCATCAATCCACTTGCCCAGTACACATTAATTGAGCATATGCAATGTGCCTGGCACTGGGTAAACAAAACAAAACAGAGCAATAAACCAATTAAACCACCATACTTATTCTGGAAGCCATTTCATTTTATTTGTAGAGGTAAAATAACAATTGTAAAACAGCATGAAATATCAAGTTACATGCAAATTGCTAAAGGAGATAGCAGCTAACTCTCTGGGTTGGATGGAAGGCTTTACAAAGAATGTGTCATTTGTTTAGGCCTCAGGTAATGTTCTGGAGTTTCCTAGGTGGATCAGATGAAGAACAGGCCTTTATATCAAAGTTGCCACATGCATGGAAACACAAAAAACATGGCACAAGTTCAAATCTGGATTTCATCACTTAACAAGTTAGGTAAAGTCACTTAGCTTTTTTTTTTTTTGAGGTCTCAATATCCCTATTTTTGAAATATAGAGTATTTATTTTCTGTCTACTCTCAACATTATATTGAGACTGATATATCCTCATGTTTTTGAAATAAGTTTGACAATGTTGAGGTTAGGGATGATTACTGGATAGGTTGGTGGCTGTCTAAACGTGCCGTCCATGAGGGGAGGAGACAGTGTACTATCCAGCATCACAGTGAAGTCTGGGGCTGTGAGGACCACAAGGGAAAGAGAGACACAGACTTTGAAATTATGATGGGAAAGTGAATCTATATCCCTCCATAGATCTGCATGGAAGCTGACAGTGGGCTCTCTCCCCACTAAGGTATGTGGCTTCTGAATGACATTGTTTTATTTTGTCATCTGGAGGCTAAACAAGGATGGAGAGAGCAAAAGTCTCACTTTCCTAGTAGTATAAAAATGCATATCAATCAATGTGATTGAAGTCCAAATAGGATAATTTATGGGCAACACACTGCTCCCTGTGTCCTCTCCTCTTCTTCCCTTCCCTCTTCCTTTTAGTCTTTCCCCACCCCATTTTCTCCACCATCATTTCTTTCTGCCCATTTCTGGTATTCACTCCTTCCCACATGAAAAGCAATAGGTCAGTTAGAAAATGACTGCTCTCACTCTCTCCAGTCCATTTCTCTTGATGTTTAGGTTTGTTTGGCATCTGATCCTCTTCAAAGGAAACAACTTTCCCAAAAAAAGACATCTATCACATTTAATGCAGGTCATTCAGATATTAATCAGCTAAACAAAAGGAAGTGAATAATGAATGAAGATTTCCTTTTCTTAAGAGTCATACACACAGAGCTAATTAACCTATGTTATGCGGGAGAAGAGCTCTACCTGAAGCCCAGGACTGATTTTTACAATGGCCACTTAACAATCAAGGATGACAAATGAAGAACATTTTATAGGCCCTTGTATTAATGATTTTTTTTGAGGGGGGATGGATGTGAGTGTTGGGGTGAAGCAATATACTCTCATATTATTCTTGGTGAGATGGATTATATATACTTTTACTAAACTTAACAAAGCTTTAATTACAGTATGTGGTTTACATCAGATAGCACAATGATATAACTGAATAAGAGGATCTTTCTCAATAGAACTTATCTATATATGCTGATGAAATGAAAAAAAGATGTAATATATATATATACACACCATATTTACTTATATATATACAGTATATACGTATTTGGAGGTTATGCAAAAGGAAACTAGGGAACGAGTGGAAGAGAAGAATGAAACTGAATCGTTGACTTTTACTGAATTGTTGACTTTAAGAATTCTTATTCTAGAAGATAGTGACATGCTGCTTTTAATATCACTAATGAGCAGGAAGGAATAGGTAAGTGAAGATGATGATTTACATTGAACTTTAACAAAGCCTCATTATTTTTTTTTAAGATTTATTTATGCATACAAGCTGGGGTACAGGCCAGAGGCGTGGGGCGGTGAGAGGGTTCACCAGAGACAGAGTGGGGAGCAGAACAGGCAGATCTACTGAAGCACACTGCTGAGGGGAGCAGCGGGCGAGACAGGAGAGGTCTGCTGCACCATGTGGGAATCTCTGCGGTGGGGCGTTGAACTCCTGTTGCTGCTGCCGACAGCTCACAGCGCAGTGCTTAACTGCTGCACCACCGGGGAGGCCCAACAAAGCCTCCCTATTGGTTAATTCCTATGTCATAGGTTTTTCAAAGTAGAGTATTATCGTTTCAATATGATTTAGGTGTCGTCTTACAAGAAGGTTGTGGCTGTAATTGTGAAGGAGGGTATATTCAAGGTAGAGGATATTTATTGAGCACCTACGATAAGTAAAGTTCTATACTCTTATTATGATGTACTCTATCTCATCTAATAAAAAATCCAACAAATTAGGTCATTTTTACATTTATTTCACCAATGAGAATACTGAAAATACAAATAGCTAAGTAACTTGATCAGTGTTACGTAGCAATGATATATCAGTCATGATTTAAATCCAGATACACCTGACAATAAATTACATACTCTTCGCATTTTCTATGATGCCCAATAAATTATTATTGACAGACTTATCTTTATTTAAGGTAGAAGGGTGGAACTTTTGATATCTCTTAGCCTTTTCCATGAATCAAGTATCAGAAATAGTTGACTTTGGGCCTCCCTGGGAGCACAGCAGTTAAGTGCTGCGCTGTGGAGCTGTGGGCAGTGGCAATGCAACGCAAGTTCGAAATCCAGCTGGGGGGATTCCCACATGTCGGGGCAGACCTCTCCTGTCTCATCCGCTGCTCCCCTCAGCAGTGTGTTTCCGTTGATCTGCCTGTTCTGCTCCCCACTCTGTCTCTGGTGAACCCTCTCATCGCCCCATGCCTCTGGCCTGTACCCCAGCTTGTATGCAAAAATAAAATAAATATAAAAAATATAAAAAAAATAAAATGAAATCAAGGAGTATGCCAAATAAGAAAAGAGGTTCTGCTTATTATGAATTGTGCTTGTGTTCATAACTCCCAGTAGTTGCCCATAAACTCAGTTGAAGTATAGGAACTAAGCAGATGCTTTCTACCTTCTAATTCAAATATTAAGTGCAGTCAGTGACAAGACCACAGTACCAGTAATGATTAGTATGAAACATAAGCGGAGATGATCAGTAGATGAGACTTTAATCAGGAGTTTTAAATATGGGTTGGCTTCTTGTACAGTCAGGAAACAGTAGGGAAAGCCCCAAATAAATGACCTTTCTATTTCACTGTTCCTTTCACTAGGAAAGGATCCAATCAATGTCCCGGATACTGTCTAGGGAATCAAATGGGGAAAAATTAAATCAAACACGGATTTTGGTACTTTCTCATCACCATCGTCATCATGTACACTGGCAATATATCTTGTAATAGTGACATCTGACACAAAGATGTACTGCAAAGGCAATGCCTGAGAACTAGTAGCATTATGGGAGTCTCCATAGTATTCTCAGAGATATTCATATATGTTACTTCTTTGTCTTTACTAAATATGTTTATATTTCCACATATATGTGAGCCATGCTCTTCTGGGATATACAGAGAGGGAAAAAGTCTCCATGTTGTGGTCAGCGATCTGCTGAAGAAGAGCACCATGTAGTGTATTTTACAAAAGTCATGTTATAGGATATGTATGTCATTAAACCAGAGCCAAGGTCCTGGCAGGAAGGGTTGTGATATCTTCTTAGCCCATAAGTCTCAAGCCTAACTGCATGTCAGAATGTCTGGAGAACATGTCAAATCACAAAATTATAACTTAAAAAAAGAAATCAAACCTAGGTTCCTGGGCTCCACCAAAACCTACTGAATTGGAATCTCTCCTGCTAGGTGGGTAAGGTAGGGGTATTTATAACAACCTCCCCAGGTGATTCTTGTGCCAGTTCACAGAATAGCCCTTGGGCACCCCTTTATCTTTTACCTTCAAGTTGAAAAACGCCACTTTGAAATCTCATGAGTCAGGTGGTAATCTAACCTATATTAAAAGGTGTTTTGAAAAAAGATCTCTGCAAACTCTTTCAGCAACAGACTCTTTTGCCCATATGTTTCATTTTCAAAATGAACTACCTCCTAGTTCATAAATTCTGGCATTGCAGGATCTGTGTTTGCTATGCCCCATTTATTGTCTTTTTGGTGTTATTGTTTGTGTTGGTGCTGAGGCCCACTGGAGAGCAGATGAGGTCACAGATAGGCTCTCCTAACTTCTCTTTGGTTCCTTGTCCTATTTTGACCTCTGATTCCAAGGTGTCTTTGATTGAGATGTTTTACTTCTATCTATCTAAGATCCATTCCTTAAAGCTCATCTGTGCCTAGTGGTTGAAAATGGCATCAAAATGAATCAGATCATATTAATTTATGGGTGAGTGGGAAAGGCTCACGAAAGGGGACAGTGAGGATCTGAAAGCCTGAACATGAATTTGAAATAATGATTACAGTAAGTGCCTTTTTTTCCCCTTTTGCATTCTCCTGGTATATAATCTGCTAGGCATAATCCTCTTAACTGCTTGTATTCTATCAGCAATTTATCTGATCTACTTCTCTGAAAATCCTTGCTATGATTTGCTAGCTTCCTCCTATTCTGAGAACTTCTAGATGTTACACAGGAAAATCAATCCTGTTTCTCCATTTTCACACAGATTTGGGTTCTCACAGTGGTGAGAAAATGGGGAGGGCTCTTTGCACAGGCTTTGAGTGGTATGAAAAGTCTGAGGGTCATGTTTTCAGTTTTCAAAATTTGGTAGGGAGAGACCTTAAACAAGAGTTTCCCTGTCTCCAGACTGGGCTTATATACTGTTGATAAGAGTGAGAGGATTAAATCAGAATGTAGGATAACATGAAAATCAGCATTGGCCCACATACCTGGGTGCCCAGAACTTCGGTCAGTAGGTGTTAAAGTTCTTTGATAAGCTTGACTATAGTTTGTGTTTATTACAAGGAAATTAGAGCATGGTGAAGGACATCCTTCACTCACTCACATATAAAGGCAGGGCTTCTCTTCCTGAAGACTGATCCCACCTGTGCTGTACTGTCTCAGGTGTATGATCTCAGGGCTGAAGAGGCATGACCATTTCCCCAGTGCTCTTGTCCCTCTGCTGACATCAGACCTTAATTACTTCATCCAGTTGAGAATTCAAATCCCTCTAAATTAAAATACTCCTGAGAGGGGTCTAACCTTAATCTCTTTATCTGCTTATTCTGTAATTATCAATTAATACTCTAGGAGAGATTAGCAGGCAACCAATGACTATCAAGATCGTGGTGAAGAGTGAGTTCTGATTTTGCTACTCATTAGCAGTGGGACCTTTATTTTTTAATTGTTTTAAGTTCTTAATGTTTTCAGTAAAGAGACTAGGAGGTGGGATCTCAGACTTCCCTTCCAGGCTAGCGACAAGTTCCAAATGTGTTACTGGATTGCTGACAGAGAGAGCGTGGAGAAGAGGCTTCCTTTCTTCAAGGCTTTCTTCATTGTGTTCCGGGAACTCAGGCCACATAATTGTGGGTCTAGTGAGACAAAAAGATTATGGTCAGAAAGTAAAAGCTATAGGAAGTCTAGTTGGCCACAGAATTGCTTAGTTGCAAATGCAAACAGCTGCATCCCAGAGATGAGTTTGCAAAGGAGTATTGTATAGGGTGTCATGGCCCAAGAGCAGAAAAATAGGCTGATACGATCGGAAATCATGCCAGGCCATTGTGGACATCTGCTGTACAGAATGACATTAAGAAGCTGTCAGAACACAGTCTGCAATCCCTCTCGACTTTGAAGAGATCCCTGGGCCTCAAAATTCAAATCTGCACAGATAGCACTACATCCAGCAGGCCTGGCTTTATTGTGTCAACATGATGCAAATGTTTTAGTAGATACAGGGTTTGGAGTCACAAGAACCAGATTTCAGTGTGAGGTCCGACCCAGTTCAAACTAAAAAAAAAAATTTTTTTTTTATGTCCTAAGCACTGGGCTAACTGTTTTACATTCTTTTTATCACTCGGGTTATAAATTTGGGTTCCTAACTTGTGTAGATTTTAATTTTTTTATTAATAAAATTGGAACATTTCTGCCTCATCTGAGAGTAGTAACTGATACTTACTGAATGCTCACCTGAAGTAAGGACTTTTTGAGTGTTCTGATGTTATTTAATAAATATAATAATCCTAAAAGGCAGGTAGGAATTAAGTTAATTTTCCTTTTACATATGGGGAAATTGAATTGGATGGAGAGGGGTCAGCAGCATTGAATGGGGTTTGCAGAAAGGCTTCATGTCTAATGTTCTCGAACATCCCAGTTGCATACCTGCTCTTATTAACATAACCCAGATTCCCCCCTGAGGAGCTGTGTAAAGCCATTTCATCTCAGTGAGGGGCAACGGAAGACTGTGCACAGTTGTGTGGGTGGAGGGGGTGAAGTAGTTGTGAGAAACAGAATCCAATCCATCTTCCAGGGCCATTAAGAACCTGCTTGTGTGGGAGTGCATGTGAATTTCAGAGTTCACCTATGAGGACCTTCTATTGACTAACTTCCCATGACACCAAGCACGATGCCAACAAACTTAGTCCATATTTCTCTTCCCGAGTCCTTCCTGATGGAACTTTCTAAGTCCCAGTTTTCATGATCTGAAAAATGAGATTAAGAAATACCATTAACTGGCCAGTGGGGGAAAGGTAAATGGGAAAATTAAATAAGATAGCAGACATTAAATTGTTTTGTCAATGATAAGCTCATATGGATGTTACAACTAATAGTTGATTGCTGATTTATTATTTATCATTGACTACTGAACTATATCCCTCTCATTTGAAAAAAAAATGGTTTCCTCTATTTTTTTCCACAAAGGGATTGTCATTTGCTAATTTTCTTCCTTCTCTATGAAATAAAATGCTATCAAGGAGAACTGAAAATTAAAATAAAATCTATGCAGTAATTGGTAAGGGAAGGATAATGAGAAGGAACGCAGAAAACTGTCAACTGTTTAGCATATCCGTGAGTGTATTAATTTAATTAGAACTGCCCTGTATAAATATTAAAGTCCATTCATTTTCTTTTATAGCACTTTACTTTTCAGCGTGTTCCTGGCTACAGATTATCTCTTTTAAATTCTTCTGTGAGTTTGAGGGAATCAGTGATAGAAAGACAACTCAAATTTCAATGAATGGAGATTTTATTTTTTCTCTATTATCTCATATTGAAATCGGGCAGAACTGGGCCTCAAATACCCAGGCTCTGCGGCAAGAGTCACCAAAAATCCCCAAAAGACCAAAAGGCCAAATACGACAAAGGCCAGCGCCTGCTGAGAGGACAGGGCACTGTCTGTGGGTTCTCACCCGCGCGCACAATTGCAGGAGACTTCAGGCTACAGGAACAACAACAGCAAACATGGGGTTTACTGTACAAACGGGGGAAACAGAGAGCTCGCTGCAGCCTCAGGTGGCGGCCGCCTCACCCAGAACGCAGCGGGGACGGCAGCTCCTTGGGAGGTGCTGGGTTAGGCCAACAAACAGGCCTCTGAGGCACCAGGCGCAGGCCTCTGGGGCTCCTTTCAGGCTACGTCAGACACAGCACCGGAGGCCCAGTCTCTCCAGAGTCCTTTGGCTTCTCTTCCTCCTCGGAGGGCGGCTGCTGGGGCTTCTTTTCTTCTTTCTTCTCTTCTCAGAGGCCAGGAACTGACTTCTCTCTTCTCTCTTCGGAGTCTGGAACCGTCGTCTTTCTTCTCCTGGGGGCTGGTCGTGTCTTGTCTTCTCCTGTTCTTCTCTTCTCTTTCCCCCCCTTTTCAGTTCAATCTTTTCTTTTTCCTCTTTTCCTCTTCGGAGTCTGGAACCGTCGTCTTTCTTCTCCTGGGGGCTGGTCGTGTTGTGTCTTCTCCTGTGTGGTTCAATCTTTTCCCCCCTCTTCAGTTCAATCATTTTTCTTTTCTTAGGTCCCTCCAGTCCTGGCTTATATCCTCTCCCAGAGTACCATCCACAAGTCTGATTGGACCATGTTCAATCCTGGAGCTGATTGGACTGACCCATCAGCTCCTAGCACCTGATTGGTCCATACAAAAATGGCAGTTACTGGGCAGGAGCAACTGCCATAACTGACTCCGGAGCAGCCGGATAAGAGGCCCCACCGCTCCTGCAGGCACTCAAGCTGCTAAGGCAGCTTGGTTCCGGTAACAATATCACATGCTGTCTCTCTGTTATTCTGCTTTCCTAGCTGGTGGCACACAGGCAAAGGATGGCTTGGTTTCTTGAGTTCCTAACTGGACCTGTGCCATAGCTTTCCTTCAGTGGAATGCCATATTTTGTGTTGTCTTTTAGGAGGGGTGATGGACTGCTTTCTTTTTCTACCCTCCAATCATCCACAAACAGTAAGCCAGCTTTTCCAGCTCACTCTTTTCAAGGACAGGGGGATATAGTCCAGATGGTGGTTGTATTTCATCCTCACTCCAACCCCACAGGGCAAGGATAACATTAGTCCTACTTACAAATGCCGGCAGAGCAGTGAGTCAGGAAGCCAGATATGTTTGGCCCCAGCTGTATTTTCTAGTCTTCGTTATGGCAGGTTTTGTTCCTAGAGTGAAGCTTTTATAGATTCAGGATGAAGGTCGTGAAACAACTGCTCGAAGAGTTATTTTCAACTGAACTCATGAGAATCCTAGGATGCTGTGGGCAGGAGGGGCCTCTCCTAGACCACCTGCCTTTTAGGAGGAGGCAAATGAGGAGGGACCCACCAGTGCAGAAGTGGATCCTTTATTTCTTTAAAATGTTGACATTTTGTTCATTATGGATGTTTGCATCCATTTTGATTTTTTAAAATATTGCATTGAAGTATGAGTTGTCTGGATGAAGAGGGTTTCTTTGGCACCCCCTTAAATTCTGTGCCTGAGATGAGTGAGACACTGCTCTCACCATCATCAGCCCTGGAGAGCAAGAAGATGTAAGCTAGTCTGTTAGTCACAGCCTCTCCTTTTCCACTTGAAGAAACTGAGGCCTAGCATCACAAAACTGGTGCTAAGAACTCCCAGCTTTGCTCTCAGGATGCTCTCCTGCTTCAGTAGGAGAAGCTAAAGCGATCTCAGGGTGGGAGCACAGGACGAAGCCTGAAGAAATGCACCCAGCAGAAAGCTTAGAGACTTGACATGGTGTGTGTTTATTTTATTTAACACCGTCTCCTCTCATCCAGCAAAGAGGAAGAACCAGAAGCCAGTGAAGGACTACTCGACAGTATGGGAAGTGAGGCATTGCACTGGTTTCTAGAAAATGGCTTAAAATGAACACGGCACATTCAGCTGCCTTGGGTTGGGTGTCCTCATGGTGGGGACTATGGCAAACTAGGGACAGAGCCCCTAAGGGGAAATCAAGTTGGGTAATTCTATTGACCCTGAAAAAATCAAAATCTTTTTTCCTTCTCCCTGGGTCCTATATAGCGCTTTTATTTTAGGTGGAAATTATTTTCTTGAGGCAACTTGAACCCTAGCTTGGCACCATCCTCTTCTTCCTCCCTGAAGAAATCCTTTTATCTTGTTTCTTTGTTTTTTCTTTGCAGCTCAAAGCAGCAGAATCTGCTTGTCCAGTTCTCTTCCATCCCTCAGTTGTAGTTCTGGGTCTTGGATTACCTTCTTACCTTTGAGTTGCCTCTTCTGCTCTAAAAAGCCTTGGCAATCCCTGTGTAGAGTCCTCACTGTGGCCATTCCAGCCTCCCATGGTGGGCCATGCCATCCCCCATCAACAAACATCCAGCAGTGGTGTTGTTTGTTCTGGGAGGATTTTATTTAGAACAGCGACATCCACACTGGGTGGAGAACCTCAGAGCCAGGGCTTTGCTTGCTGTGCACCGAATCCTTCTAGCATAGTTCTCTGCTGCCTGTACAAGTCGGAGGTCAATGATACTTATCGAATAAATAATTACACAAGTGCAATTTAACTCACTCCAAATTGGGTATCTCCTAAAATCCACTTAGGAATTTTCAACCTGGCCCCAATGCAATACATTTCATAGCAAAACCACAGCTTGTGTAATCAGGGAAATTAAAAAACAGACAAAAGCCGTGATGTTCTGCATGTGGCTTGATCAACAACCATGTACTCCAGCCACCAGGGCTGTGCATCCTGTCTTTTCCACAGGCCCAGCATTTGCTGGTGTGCCCTGTGCTCACTTGGAGGTTTTCTGCACCCTCAATACAGGTGTCACGTTTTCTTTATCTGTAACTCACTGAACAGCAGGATGAAGAAATACTCAGCATTTGGGACAGGGCTCTCAGCCACCTCAGTGGAAAATTATCCCTTTTTAGCAGAAGAAAATTCACTTATAGCCTTTTTATTTCCCCTTTCCCCTGGCAGGACTGCATTTTCAGCTGTCAAGTCACTTAAGTTTCTATAGGTTGGTTCTCAGATGCCTGGAGGATTGGGGAGGGGTTGCCATGGAAATTGATATCTTCTGTGTTTGGTGCCCCAGGGGGACCACCAGTGGCAGATGTCCCTGCTTCTAGCTGAGCTGACTCTTAAGCTAGTCTGGCCCTGATCCAAACAACCAAGAGTTGGCAGGAAGTGGGCTCCATGTTCACAGATCACTGCCTTTAGGATCCGACCTGGGCTTGTCTGTTGCTAGACAGTGGAGCCGGAGAAGACAGACAGTGTGTAGGGTGCACTGCGATGCTAATATATAAAACCTCTCCCCAAAGAGTAGACCCTTACCCAATAGGGGAGGCCTTTCCGCACTCATAAAACCTCCCCACTAAAGATTCATTTTCTTGAGAAGCAAATTGAGTCCTGAAGTGTCCACAGTTTTCTTAAGGGTAGAAAGACAGTGAAACTTGTTCGAGAAGAAGTCAGTGTGTCTCTGGCCTTTGTCCACCACTGACCCGACCTCCGGCCCCTGACTCCATATACACCCAGTCTCTGGCCAATGTTATGAAAAATTTGTGGTTCAGGTAAAATTTCTGCTTTCCCCCTTCCATCAGGCAGTCTTCATTTTAGTGATTCTCATTGTGGTGGGTAAATACCCAGCTTGGAAACCTCTAGTCTAATGGTCATAGTGACGAGACACAGAGGGGCGTGACATCACGTGGAGGCAGCAGACCCCTCTGTCAGCTCCCGCCACAACTGTCCTCACCAGAGGAGCTCAGAGCATCTGGTACCATCACAAGGGGCAGCTCAGCTTTGTGGGTGATGGCCAGAGTGAGACAAAAAGGAAGAAACAGACTGTAAAAAACTACAAGCATTTTAAGAAAAGAAGGTTAAGGTGCCAAAAGTCAGAAATCAGTGAAAATAAGGAGGCTACTTAGAGTATTCAGAGAGATCAGATGAGAGGTCTACCCCCAACCCCCATGCTGTGCCTTAGTAAAACTCTGCCGGGGGAATTTAGCTAATGAGAAGACAAAGGAGGGATGAGGAGATATATCACCTTGTCTCTCAAAAGGACTTATCAGGAACTGAGCATTAGTTAACCTAGCATTGGGGTTCTACAGCCAAATACAGTAAAACCTGAGAGTTTGAGAATTTATATATTCTACTCCTTGAAGCTTGGTAGAATTTACTAGATTTCCTAATTCTTGGGCTCCAAAGGTGATCAGAGTAGCCACAGCAAAATTGGGTAACTTGTAAGAATAGGAAAAACTCATGAGCATGGAAATGCTTTGTGTTTTGTATCAGTTGTCAATTTCAAGCTGACTTTTTCATGCCTCTGGTCACTTCAGGTCTTCATCATCATGCAGCGAGATGCTGAGGATTAGCACAACAGCAGCAGAACCCTCAGCATTTTCATTCAATGTTTCTGCTTCGTGGTGGGCTCTTCAGCCACCTAATTCTGGGAGGCTGTTCCCAGATATCACCACTTTCCTATTTTCCTTCTTCAACCACAAATGTCATTAGCAACCCCTACATATGCATCACAGAGAAAACCGACACATATTTTTGCATTCTCTTTTAGTTCTCCATTCCCTTTGTACTTAAAAACTTTCTAATTCACCTCATAACCTTTTCTGCAGCCTTAGAGGTTCAGTATCTTTTATATTCCTGGCTCTTTCTCTGTAAGTCACCCAACACCTACTGGAGGGTCTTCAGCCTCTCTTTCCCTCTCTATCTCCTTCCTCCTCTCCCCCCTTGGCTTCTTCCTGTCTTTCCCACATTCCACTACCAAATATCCCTCCTAAGCTCACATGCTTTTCACTCCAACTCTGCTTTTTTTCTTGTTTCTTTTTTTTTTTTTTTAATACAAATCACCATTATCCAATTTACTACACTCTGAACTCTCTTCTTCAAATCCCATGTATCTTGCTTAGGTCAGTGATTATCTTCTCACCAAACTTAACTATTCTCCCCAATATTTGTTTTTTCTGTCTCCTAGTGAGCTGACCCAGAAATTTCACTCTCCCTTTTTCACATATGCCCAAAGTCAAACTCAATTTACGATTTCTTCTGTAATAGCTCCCCATTCCATCTTTTCCTCTCTATTGTATTGTCTCCACCAATGTTCACATATGTTTAGTTTATTGCTAGCCTACTGCATCAACCTCCTAATGGTATTTCTTCCTCCAGTCCTCCCATATTTGCTAGAGAACAGCCCCCACATTCACCATGTGAAATGCAAAACTGACTTGATGAATATCCTTCTTGCCTTGTGGGATCATTTCCTTTGGTCTCCCACAGTATGGCTACCGATTTTCCAGCCTTTTGTTTGTTCCAGCCTAGCTCTTTACTCTCCAGCAACACCCAAGAGTTGGTAGTTTCCTGTACTGTTCTCAGATTCATGGTTTATTTGAGCTTTCCCAATGCCATTGGCCTTTTCCTATTTGCTTAGTTAACTCTTACTCATCCTTCAAAAATCAGGGTGGCCCCTGTCTCTCCACCACACCCTCCTTAGCATTTCCCCCCACTGGTTCCAACCCTTACCACGACGGGTTAGCACTTACTGTGGCTCCTCATTACTGTATCAATAGCTACCATTCTCTGTTCCTGTACTTGCTTGTCTTACTATGCCTCCATTCTCTCCATTCCGTCCATCACTTGCATCCACAGTACTAAGCAGAGTTCTTGACACACAAGAGGTATAAGCAGTTGTAAGTTGTATATGTCTATGATGAACTTAGAGCAGGTTTGAGGAAAATCAGCTTTTCCTTGTAGAATAAGGGAAAATTTGGTAGGCAATATGTTGAAAGAGTTTTTTTTTAAGATTTATTTATTTATGCATACAAGAGCTGGAGTGTAGGCCATAGGTGTGGGCGGGTGAGAGGACTCACCAGAGACAAAGTGGGGAGAGAATAGGCAGATTGACTGAAATACACTGCTCAGGGCAACTGCAGGCAAGACAGGAGAGGTCTGCTGTGCCATGTGGGAAGCTCCCTGGACAGGGATCCAACTCTTGTGCTACAGTGGCTGCTGATAGCTTCATAGTGCTGAGACTTAACCCCTTGTGCCACCACAGAGGCCCTGTTGAGAAATTTTTGAGGCTAGTTTTTGTACCCTCTTTGCCCCTAGTACGGAAATTCCAACTTAAACTAAATGACTCCTGGCGAGTATTTAGATATTCTCCACCATGGGAGATATGAAGCAACAGGGAGCTGACCTCCTCTTTTTTGAATAACAGTCCTGGAGACTTTAAACCTAGGATGGAATTTTCTACCAAAACTGACATAAAGAAGAAGAAATGTTTCCTGACAATAATGACTATGGGTAAATGCTGTCAGCTAGGAAGAAAATGTCAGTCGCAGGTGGATCTGTGCAGTCTGCACTGAGTTTTATGCCAATTGTAAGCTTGATCAAGTAAGATTCTAAGGGACTGTCATCACCATATTCAGAGAGTGAGGTAAAGGCGAGGTGTGTGTTTGAGTGGTTGCCTGCTCTCCCTGCAGTGAAACAGAGCAAGCATGAGTCTGAAGAGCTACCCAGAAGCCATGATCCTTGCTTCTTTGACTTTATTTCCAGATCCTGTTGTCTTCACTCATTGTTAAAGCATTCCTCAGGGCCCTTTCATGTTCCTTCTTTCTCTTGAATATGCAAAATTTGAAGCTGTATAGAATTCTGGTTCCTATCAGCATTCATGGTTCCTATCAGCATTTCTGGGATTCCATTTTCCTTTATAAAGGATAGCATTTCTGTGTTCCACTGGGCCCCCTGGATTCTCTTCTTTTCCTTGGTATTCACCAGAAACAGGTGCCTCCAACCTGCATGCAGGCACTATTTTTGTAGTAGGCAATTACATGTACTTTTAGTGATAATGGCTGTTTGCACATTAACAATCGTTTCACTTTAAAAATTAGTTTTCCTTTCCCTTCTCCACACACAAATGAATACAAACAAGGGCAGACATGATTGTTCCTTTGTTATAAGTAAAGACCATCTAATCATAATAAAGCACATTTAATAATTGTGTGTAATGAGCAAATTAGAGAAATAATACAAGGAATTGAGAGTAGATTCCTTGAAATGTTTGTCTTATCTCTTAATTGGGAAAAAAAATTCTCATTTCCCCTCAAGTAGCATGAGACTGACTGCCAAGCCACCCAGGTTCTGCCAAAAATGAAGGTATCTAAAATCCTGCTTCTCTTATGTTTACTGGGTGAAATTTGGGGGGAGGGTGGGAAGTGGAAGGGAAAAGAGCTGTTGAATATGAGGCTTAGTTTCACTCTGGATTATATGGCAGACTGACCTCAGCACACACTCGAGAGCAGCCAGCCTTTCATACCTATGTTATTCTCTGGATTATGTAGCAAAATAGTTTAATGATCAAACGCTGAAGCTTTGGTGTTAGAAAAAAAATGATTTCTTGCCCTTGTCACTTTACTCATTTGTGCTTTTAGGGAGTTACTGAAGTTATCCAAGACTTAATATTCCAGCTGCACAAGGAGAGTAGTGAGTGGTAGCACCCACATCACAAGGTTTGGGGGAAGCCCAGTGTGACAATGCTTATGTCAGTGGCTGGTCTGTAAATACTCTATGAGAAAGAGGAAGAGAGTTAATAAGTCCAAAGAATAATATGACAGAGTTGAAAGAAGGTAGGATAAGGCACTGGAATTATGTATCCGTTCCTCACTAGCTGTTCATACTGGATAAGGCAACCTTATCCAATTTTTTGTTTTATCTTTTTTTTAAAAGATTTATTTATGCATACAAGCTGGGGAACAGTCCAGAGGTGTGGGGTGGTGAGAGGATTCACCAGAGGCAGAGTGGGAGCAGAACAGGGAGACTGACTGAAGTACACTGCTGAGGGGAGCAGCGGGCGAGGCAGAAGAGGTCTGCTGCGCCATGTGGGAATCTCCTTGGCTGGGTATGCTGCAGTGACTCTGGGTAGCTTCATAGTGCTGCTCTTAATCTGTTGTGCCACCAGGGAGACCCACTTACCCAATTTTTTGGAGGGCCATCATTTTCGAAATCTATAAGAAAAAGAGGGTATAAATGTCTATAGGGAGGTTCTCGAGTTGAGGAGAATGTACGCATAGGTACCTAATTGCAATCAATCTGCCGTATAATCCAGAGTAAAACTAAGCCCCACCTTCAGCAGCTCTTTTCCCTTCCTGTTCCCACCCTCCCTCCAGGATTTTGTTCAATAAACACAGAAGCAGGACCTCAGAACGCTCCACATCTGGCAGAAGCAGGACAGCTCGCAGCTAAGTGCTGACGTGATGGTGTGCCCCTGGTCTTGCACTGAGCTGAGCTATGATTTATGCTAGTCCTGAATGACTTTTTAACGGTATGATTCTCTGTGTCCTGTTCTGTTCAGTGTTCCCTTCAGGCCCATGATTCCTGATCCTTAGAGCAACATTTGATGCCTCGGGCATTTCACGGTACAGCAAATGCTGTTGAATCTACCTCCTTACCACTCAGTGCACACTGGTCCAACCTTTATGAGCACATGCATTTCTCTGTCTGAGGGTCTCTTCTTGCCACTGGACCCCACTTTGCAAGAAATGCAGAGGAATTAGTGGAATTAGTGGCCGTCTTCGCCAGCATCTTACTTTTTTAAACATTTATTTATTTTGTAGCAGAACTAGGGTGTAGGCCAGAGGTGCAGTGGGTGAGAGGATTCACCTGAGACAGAGTGGGGAGCATAACAGAAAGATTGACTGAAATACACTGCTGAGGGCAGCAGCAGTGGAGACAGAGGAGTTTTGCTGTGCCATGTGGGTCAGCTCCCTGGCTAGGGATCGAACTCATACTGTCGTGGTGGTAACACTGAGACTTAACCCCTAGGCTACTATGGAGGCCCTTTGCCAGCATCTCTTAACTGATGGCTGGTGGCATTTTTCACTGGCTCATAGACTCCCTGGGTGAGTTGACATTCCATTTTCTCTTAGTGGTAGGGGCTTGTTATTGCAGCCTTTATTGGCTACCACATCATCCTCATGTCACCTTCATATCATCCTATAAAGAAATCACCAGTCCTGGACTCAAAGTTTGCTTCTGAAGAAACCCCAACTACGGATACACATCTAACCCAGTAAGTCAACCCCTGTGATGCTACTGGAGAATTATTATATGTAGCTCTTGATATCAGGATAATACTGCGGGAAGTTGGTTATAGTAGAAGTAGTTTCTTAAGGCTTAATGTGCAATTGCAATAAAAATGACTGGGGCTTGCTGAATCTTTTCTAAAATGATAACTGTCTGGATATCTGTTGATGTCCTTGTGGGGACTATGGAATCTTATTTAGCCATTTTTTTTTTTATTAGAAGGACATTGTGGGTTTGGGATAGAAATGGGTGAAAAGGGGAACCATTGCATTGATTTCAGGCTAAACCTGAAGCTTTGGGGTGAACTACATTCATATGAGATTAAGAGGGATCCTTTAGCTTCAAAGACATCCAGACTTTATAGTACCCATCCAATTAGGGATTCCCTTAGACTGGCTGCCATGATTTAAGGTGATCTCTATGCCTGTGGTTAGCTGAGGATTAGATCAGTCCTGGGGAGGTTGGGGACAAATTGCCACATGTCTGTTTCCTATAATCTCTAACTGTGAACAACTGGGATGATTTAGTGATGATATGAGCCACAAATGGGCTACTTTACTGAGTCCATGAACCTCTGATAGTTGCTGTAAAATTTTGTGTTTATGTACATTTTTTTCTGGGCAAGAAGTCATTGGCTTTTGGATTTTAATAGGGGTCCCAAGATATTAAAAACCACTTCAGATCAATGTATAACTTTAGTGTTAAGGATTACCGGTGGGACTATTTTTGAGCCGTGATCATATCAATTATAAAGGTGGTGCTCCCTGGGGTCCCAAATAGGCTCAGACCTGGGACTCTGGGACCCAAAACTCAATAGTTGCCTATTAGTTAATGACAGGACATTAATTCTTTTATATATCCAGGTTTGCACATGTGTCCTGTGGGCACCTGAAGATTTCCTACTTGCTGGCTGCAGAGAAGCCCCAGGGCAAAATATAAGCAATATATGATGCCGCTGAGGCAAAGTGCTGTGGCATTAGACCTAAATACAGTTGTTGGCAGTGCAATCACGAGTGTAGAGGTTGAGTGCGGATCAGAGGCAGGCACAACAATTGTCTGCTATACCTTCTCTATGCTCACACTCCCTCCCCTCATGGAGACCCTGTTCATCTTAACATTGTTGGCACATGTGGATCATCAATGTGGTGAAGAGCTGAACTTTACAATCAGAAAAAAGTACAACCCCACAGGCTATTTTATTTGATTTGTCAATAGTCCCTGTGTGATTTAGGGAGTATAGTAGAGTAAGTTAGGGCTCAGAGAGGCTAACTGAGAATTGACTAGGGTCCCCTAGTGAAAGCATCCTGGAACCTGTATCTTTTATTTCAAACTTTTCTATGACTTCATCCTGTTCTCTGGCAGTGTATCACTAGAAAAGAAAAATGTTTCAGAGGAAGATACGTTGAGAGGGCTCTATAGTTTTGCCATCTTATTGGGTAGAGACGCATACATGACTGGCTCAATCTTAACCAAAGGGAGCTTTTACTTGCAACCGGTAACAGCAGGGAGATGAGTGGGGAAAGGTCACATAAGCAACTTGAGGGGGGATTTGGATGTAGGTGTTAGTTCCCAGGTTGGTAGCTAAGAAAACTGTTGTTATTGCACTTTTTTAGGCTGATTGATTTAAAAAATCATTCTTATTGATCTCTCCTTTAATGATAGTTTTAGATGTTGATTTATTGCAATTGCTGTGGATATCATTTAACCCTGGTACTACAGATGAACTGGTTCTTCACTTTTAATTTTAGAAGGAAGGTGAAAAATCTGGGAGAGCCAGAAAGGATAGAAACAATAGGCTGCACTGCTAATGGTACCCTATGCTTTGGAGGGAGGCCATGATGGGACCTATAAGATATTCCTGTGTGTATCAGTTAAGGCCCTTGTTTGCAAACAACGGAACTCATTGTAGGAGGGAGGCACTGGGAGGCTAGAGACTGGATAGAAATGAACTTCAACTATTTTCTTCCTTCACTTCACCAGATCCTCTGTTCTCTCTCTTTTTCTTCCAAATATTATCTCCTAACTATAACCATATGTACACACACACAACACACAGATTTACAATTTTATGTAAATGTATAAATGTGGTGATTTAATTAGTGTCTTTCTAAGTAACCTCTTTTCTTTCTGTTTTTGCTTGACTTCCCTCTCTTCTTTCTGTCTCTTTTTGTCCCCTACCTCTACTGAAGATAGTTCATATTAACAACTAATTATATAATTTATACGTATAAACATATATACGTTTCACAAGCCAGTATTTTATAAAATGGATTTAACAATTTGTCCTTTATCATATATCACTTTAAAAACTTAACTATAATCTATAAAACCTGGAATCTGTTTAAATATATTGTATGTGTTCAATAAAGACTATTGACTCATTTGAAAAAAATAAAATAGAATATTATATACTTAATTTGCATCTTGATTTCTCTTCCAGAAAAAAAACTTACTGTGAAATATAGACTACAGGAAAATTTTAAAAAAGATTCATAGAATCTTTAGAATCATAGAATGTGCCTGTGTACCACTCTGCCATCTCTTCTCTTTCCCTCAAAAACATCACTTTCTAGAATCATTTCTGTGTTTCTCTTTGTACATTTTGTTTTTCTTGCTTAACCTCACCTCATGGAAATCCCTCCATGTCAAAAGGCAGAACTCTAATTGAGGCTTTTTAAGGGGTGCATAATATCCCACCATGAAGATGTATTATTATACGTGGCATTCTGTTATTGATTTTAATTTTATTTCCACTTTTAATTCTACCTCGCACAATGTTACAAAAACTGTCTTTGTCATTTGCAATGGTGCTTTTATCTCTATGGTGTAGTCCAGGAGTAGGGTTGATGAGTAGAAGGGAATGTTCACTTTAGCCATGAATAGATGCTATCATATTGCTTTTGGAAGAAGTTAATACTTTCACAAGCATTACCTCAAGTGGTGATTAAGAACACCCTTTAAATGAATACATCCTTGACAGTAACAGGGATGCTTGCTCTTTTTAATTGTTCCTGACTAAAGAGTATCAAGCTCTATCTCCTTGTCATTTTAATTGCATTTCTCAGGCTACCAGGTATATCTGAGTATCTTTGCATTTTTTGTGGGCTATTTAGTTGAGCACTTCTTTAAAAGGCTAATTCATGAACTTTACTCACTTCTTCCTAAAGATGTCCCTCTTTTTTTGACTTTCCAGAGTCTATTAATTATTTAATTTGATTGGGGTATATTTTGTCATCAAGTAACTTACATTTTTATATAGTTAAATGTCTGTTTTTTTATTTTATAGCTTCTGGTTCTCCAGTCTTGGTAGAGAATGTTTTCCCCTTTTCCCCTCTTTTAAGAGTATGTTTAGTTTCTTAGGTTGCTTCATTTAAAAAAAAATGATTTACTTTTTACATTTAAATCTTAATCTACCTGGAGGTGTATTTTAAAATTTGATTTAAGCTGGAGGGTCATATTAATTTTTTCCTAATGATAGTTATAATAGTAAAAGCTAATACTTACTGAGAGCTTACAATGCTGTAGATACTGTTTGATATAGGCATTTTGCACATATTAACTCATTTAATTCCTGTTCCTCCCACTACTGAGACATAGATTTTCTTACTATGTCCCTTTACAGAGGAGAAAAATAAAGCACAAAGATATTGAGTAACTAGTCCAAAGGTTAATACAACAGGTAAAGGGGTGAAACTGGGATTTAAATCTGGGAATCTTGCCCTGATGTTGATACTTAATTGTAGTGCTTCTTGCTGGGCTAGCTTGTGGACCAGGACTACTTATTAAATAACCATTCCTTTTTCCCAATGAATTACAGTATATCTTTTGTCATTTATTAAATTCTTATACATTCCAGAGTCTATTTCTAGTCTCCCTCTTCTGTTCCCTGACCTATTTATTTATTCCTACAATACTTCCTTATTGATTTAGTTTATACTAGTTTTCTAATGTCTGACATCTATACAGTCCAGTCCTCCCTCCTTGATCTTTTTTGACTATTTTGATGTTTATTGACTATTTCCAGGCATTCATTCTTTCAATACAGAATTTGTATGTTTTATTCAATTAAAATATCTGATGGGGTTCCAATTGAAGTTGTATTAAATTAATATATTAATTTGGGGATGACTGGCATTTTCATGTTAAGTATTTCCACTTAAAACACAATATTCTTTTCACTCAGACTTTATATTTTTTGGTAAAATTTTGTACTTTTCTTTGTGTTGCCCTCTGCATTTTTTCCTAAATATATTAATAAATATTAAAGTTTTTATTGATGTTGTGAATAAAATATTTTCTCATGTCTGTATTTTAGTAATTATTACTGAGTAGACAAAAAGTATTGATTTTGTGTAGTTTATATGCAATTAACATAAACATCAGCATAAACTCTTTGTTAACTAATTAAAAGAAAAATAATATATCAGTATAGGTTCAAATAACATTTGATATTTATCAAATTTGATTTAAAAATTCTCATTTGTTTGAAATCTAGGTAAGATGGAAATAAAAGATGATTGCTTAAAGATTATTTACTAAAAAGTGGCAGATCTGACATATATGGAAATCATTTCAATAAGAATGAGAAAGTTTTCAGGGATGCCCATGTTACTGATAATAGACATTGCATTTTTTAGAACCTCCAAGGTAATAAAACAAGAAAAAAAATAACTCAAATAAACTTCAGAAGAGTTAAAAATATCTCTTTTTTTTGCTGATGCTATGATTGCTTATCAAGAAATTCAAACAACTCTGGTTAAAAACTTGCTGACTGGCTAAGGTAATTTGGTAAGTTGGATGGCTATGAGCTCAGTATCTAGTATAGATACCTTTCTCTATTCTATCCATAATTGACTATCTTTAATTCTCAAGATATGGATTCCAGAGAGGGACTGTCCTAGCAAGGATCACTTCCTACCTCTTACCTAGGAAGAGAAAAACTACCTAGGACAGTCTAGTAGATTCTGCTCAGCAGAACAGGGTGATACAATGAGCAGGTTGGAAGGGGAACAGGAAGACAGGAAAAAATTAAAAAAAAAAACAAACAAACAGCAAAACAAAACGAAAAAACGGTCCATACATGTGCAATTGAGTGTTTGGGTTTCAAGAGGGTAAATCTAAATTCTTTGCGTGGTTCTTCTTTGAAACCTCCTCTCTTGTTGCCTGTCTATCTTCCTTCCCTCTCTTCTCTCACATCTCCCCTCTTCCCTTCTACCTTCTTCCTTTCATGTCCCAGCCCCTCCCCCCCATTCCTCCCTGGATCTTCCACTTCTCCCTTTTCCTTAAGTGGGCTTGTCAGAGCATCTTTTTGTTTTAACAAAGACAACCTCTCCCTTAAAAATTTCAAACAAACGTCTTAAAGTGGAACGTTTCCTCCTCCTTATAGAAATCGGTACTGGAAATACCTTTAGAGACTGAGTAGCTTGGAGGTCCTCAGGCATCGCCAGTTTGTCTTGATTCGATGGTCAGCATTAAAAAGTCAGGCCCTGCTCCCAGTGATATGGGGTCAGAAGTGTAGGGACTTGGTGTAGGGACTTGGTGTGGCATTTCTGTCAGCCTGTTACACACCCCGACCCAAAGGAGTGTGTCTCTGCCCTCTAGGGAAAGAATTCACCAAAGAGCCCTGGGTGTAGTTAAAGCAGTCCAGGCTTTATTAGAGAGACATTCATGAGGCAGTGCAGGAATGGATTTAGCCTGGCTCCTTAGGGGCATTAGGAGGCCATAAATGAAGGGTAGGTCGAGCCAGGAAGGAGGGCAGCTCACAGCTTGTTCCAGGTTGGGCTATGCCAGGCATGTGCAGATGGGTCATATTACAATCGCCCTTGAGGCTCTGAGCCTTCTCCCTCCAGGAAATTGTGAGATAAGCATTAGCCAGGATCTAAGGCTTTTCATTTATCATGGTGCCTCCTGGTCAGTGTGGTGGCCAAATTGTTTGGACAGGACTCGCCAGTCCATGATTTAGTCCACTTGTTCACACAGGCCCTGGGGCAACTCATCCTTCAACCCACTGTGCAGCTGCTTCCAAAAATGGTCAGAAGAAGTCCTAGACATGGGTGTGCAGTTAGGAAATAAATGTGCATGATGCTTTTCAGAATTCAAGGTCCAGGACTCATCAGTTAATCTCTGCAACAACACTGTGAAGTAAATACTATTATTTTATTTTATTTTATTTATTTATTTATTTATTTATTTATAAAATAATATTTTATTTATTTTTGTTATTCATATCTTTTACATTATTGTGTGGTCCCCCTAAGTTACCACCACCTGTTCACCTGTGAAACGATCACCACAGTCCCCCGTGCTCCCCTCTTCCTCCCTCTTGAGCCCTTACCCTCCTCCTTCCCTGCTGAATGTCTCTTTCTTATTTGGTTCCCCTATATTCCTATTACGAGTGAAACCATTCGATAATTTTCTCTTTCTTTCTGGCTTATTTCACTGATCATGATCCCTTCTAGATCCATCCATGTTGCTGCGAATTGCCTGTGTTTGTCTTTTTTGAATGCTGAATAGTATTCCATTGTGTGTATGTACCACGTCGTCCTGATCCAGTCATCTATTTTTGGGCATCTGGGTTGTTTCCATATCTTAGCTATTGTGAACAGTGCTGCAATAAACATGCGGGTGCATGTATCCTTTTGGAGTAATGTTTTTGTGTCCTTTGGGTATATTCCCAGTAGTGGTATTGCTGGGTCATATGGGAGTTCCATTTCTAGCAGTTTGAGGAAATGCCATACAGCTTTCCATAGTGGTTGGATCAATTTGCATTCTCACCAGCAGTGTAGGAGAGTTCCTTTTTCTCACAACCTCGCCAACATTTGTTGTTACCTGTTTTTTTAATGTGTGCCATTCTCACTGGCGTGAGGTGGTATCTCATTGTGGTTTTAATTTGCATTTCCCTGATTATAAGTGATGAACATTTTTTCATACGTATATGAAATACGATTATTTTTAACAACATAGACTGAAATGTCTGTAGGCAGAGGTTTGTCTTTTTTATTTTTTTTAATTTTGCTGCTACTATTTACAACTTACAAGTCTGGATCATTTATCCTAGCCCTCATCTATATTTTCAGATCCCAAATAAGTACGGAGAGGTCTTGGCTTCATTTCAACCATAATATATTAAACACCAGACAGGCTGTGTGAGGAACCCTGAGAATAAAGAATATGAAGCTGTGTCTGTTGGGGGTTCACTTTCATTTGCTCTTTGAAATGGCTGAGTGGGGGCTGTTGAGCCCTGCTACCATCCTGGTGTCCCACTGTTTCCAGGGGTCCCCCAGATTAGGTTTGCCTCCATACCTTATCTCCAGAAGCTCCTTCCTTACTGGGAGACCCTAATCCATCCACCCTTCCCAACACAGAGTTATAGAAAGGTCTCCCTATCATCACGAATCAAGAGAAAGGGATTATACAGCCATAGGAAACTTGACATTGGTGGTGCTTCTTTGCGGAGGAGGAACACTTGTGACTTCATGGTAACAAATTTCCAATTTTGGTAAGTTTGGGGAGTTGCTCTATATTTCTACCTCTCCCCACCTCCTGCCCCCAGCCAATTTATTTAAATCTCACTTCTTTTCTTTCTTCATTGCCCATTTAATTTTGTCTTTAAACTCCTGGTCCAAATAACCCCAAGTTAGCTGTGCCCAGAGCAATGGGTTTATTAACTCTTTCTGCTAGGCACTGCGGTGGGCATCAGGGAATAAGTGCAGCCCACTTGGGATTCAGTGGGGTTGAAAAGAGAAGGGTAAAGACAAGGGTACCATTTTTAAGGAGCCAGAAAGTCAGGGAGAGAGGGAGCTGAAGGGTGCACTCTGATGGGAACAGATTGCCCAAAAGGTAGGTGGGTGGCAGAGAGTAAAAATAACCAGGGAGTGACCAAGCCTTCATTTTCTTTGAAACACTCACTCTTTAAGGAGATATTGAAACTGCTAATTTTGTTGGCATGTTGACATCTCCTCCTAATTAATGAAGGGCTTATTAGGAGGATAACCAAGTTGCTCAGACAAAGAAAGAAGGGAGAACACATTTGAACTTACTCAGCCCTGCAGTCACGACTGCGTGTGGTGCCACTGGTGTGTGGTGACTTGTGGGCGAGCTGGAGCAGGAGCCTTCTGCTGAGCTGAGCTCCACTCTGTGCTCTATCTGGTTCCCTGTGCTTGCTGCTGTGCCGGTGGTCCCCTGGCACAGGGGCACGGGCCTAGGCAGGCTGCTTTCGGCCCAAACAGGTTAGCGGGAATGCTCTGCAGGACAGAGGAGCCAGAATCTGACCACCAGAGGAAGAGAAAAAGGCAACATTCTCATATTTACATGCTATGTCAAACAAAACTGCTACCAGAAGGTTCCAAGTTGGCCTCACCTGGAGGCAGCAGCTCTGAGTGCTTGTCTGTCATTCTGCGTCCCAAGCGTCGCCTTTGATCCTTACTCTGTCTCACCTGAGGATACTCTGAGCACCAGAGCTTGAATGGAGGGGACATGGATGCTGATATTGTACCCTTGGTGGGCAGTTTTCTGGGATCAGCGTTAAGGATGATGCAGAGAAGTTATCTTCTAACATTTTTCAGACAGAGTGATTGTCTCTGTTTTCTGGGAGATAGTCTACTTGATATATTTCTGGGTCTGTACCTTCCAGCCATCCCCCAAAGTCACCCATCTGTCCTTCCCAGTCCTGTATGCCATCTGTTACCTGCGCAGCACCCAGCACCATCTCGGGAGGTTGGTGGGGGCTACCTCTCAAATCTGCCATTCACCAGTTTGATTCGTGTTGCAAGTCACTTACCCCCTGTGTCTCCTTTCTCTCATCTGTATAATGGGGACCCTAAGGCATCCACTTCAAAGTTCAGTGTGAGGGTTAATGAGGTAACAAACATGAAGAGGTTGATACTATGCCTGACCTATACCGAGCACAAAATAGCACTGTAAGGACTAACTTTCATTTAAAAAAAAATATTCATTGAAGTAACACTGCATTATAACATGTAAGTTTTGGGGGTGCATCATGGACATCAACATGTGTATCTACTACATTAAGTTTACCACTAAAAGTCCAGTTCTATCCATCATACCACTGACTCCCTTTTCCAAATGTACATGTCCCCTTCCTCTCTTCCCTTCCAGTAACCACTAATTGGTTTTATTGCCAAAAGTTTATTTTTGTTTCATTAAGCTCATCTGTTTGTTTTCTCTCTGTAGAACACAGGAATGAAATCATAGTGTTTGTCTTTCTCTCTCTGGCTTATTTCACTAAGCATATCCCCTCTAGGTCCATCCATGTTGTAAATGGCAGGATTTCATCTTTTATTTATAGCTGAATAGTATTCCATGGTGTGTACAGACCTCATCTTCTTTATCTGTTCATCAATTGATGGCACTTGGGTGGTTTCCAGTTCTTGGCTATTGTGAATAGTGCTGCCATGGACGTGCGGGTGCACCTGTCTCTCCAATTACTATTTTTATATTTTTGGAGTAAATACCCAGAAATGGGGTCACTGGGTCACATGGAATTTCTATTTTTGACTTCTTGGGGACTCTCCATACTGCCTCCCATAATGTTTTTACTAATTTATATTCCCGCCAACAGCATACAAGGGCTCCCTCCTCTCTCCTCCTCTCCTACACTTGAAGGTTCTTGTCTTTTGGGTACTCACTATTCTCACAGAGGTGAGGTGACATCTCATTGTTGTTTTGATTGATATTTCTCTCATAGTAAGAGATGATGGAGATCTTTTCACAAATCCTACTGGCCATCTATATGTCTTCTTTGGAGAAATATCTATTCAGAAGGAATCAAATTTCAAAAAGTTTTAACTTTTAGCTGTGTAGCAATGTCCTTAGACATTGGTCAGGACAGATTTTTTTTTCCCATGAAAAGCCTCCTCTAATTTATTTTTAGCTCATAAATCACTGTATAACATTGTTGTTTGGTTTTAGGATGTTTATATATCTTATTTTTTCCATTTAAGCTCCTGCCAAACAGGAATTTTCTATGAACTTTTCCCCATAGGTACCTAATTGTTTAGAACACTGTGTGCCTGAATTTTATCAGGCATTGTACTAGGCATTATAAAATGCATTATTTTTATTTTATTTATTTAATTTATTTTTTTAGCATTTTTTTATTGTTATTTATGTCTTTTACAGTTTGTATTCCCCTTGGGCAGCCCACCAATTCACCCGTGATCCATCTCCATGGTCCCCTGTATTCTCCTCTCTTCCATTTTGTGCCCTTATCCTCCCCCCCCCCCCCCCCCCCCCCACCACTGAGTGTCTCTCTCTCACCCGGCCTCCCTATAGAGGACAGATATTTTTTTTAACATCATCTTTTAAGAAGTGGGGAAGTGGAGTTGTATAATGAATTGGAGACTTTTCTAAGATTTATAACCAAGAAAGGATAGAATCAGCTCCAGAGTTCAGGTCTTTTAGTTCTAGATTAGTTGTTCTTATGCTTACCATGTAAACATGATCACACTGTCCATTAGCCTTTGCACCCTGTCTCCACGAGGGCTCCATCACTGCCCCACTCAAAAGGTGTTGGTACGTGGGGCAGAACCCTTGACTGGACATTCACCAAGCCTTGTGATCCTGGAAAAATCACTACCTGGCTATACCTTTAAATGGAACTTGATTTTTTCCCATTATGTGTGTATCTCTGATATATACTATGTATTTAAAATAGAAAGTCAAAGTCAAAGTGAAATATCAGTAACAGACAATCATGAAATATTGATCCTGGAGCAAGACTATTCTTAACACTGTGCAAGGAAAACCAACTTGTGTCTTATAAGAGGAAAGTAGAAGAGGTTAAGTTACATCTTTAATTATTTTTTGGTTGCTTCAGATTTGGAGGTGTTTTCATAACAAAATGAATAATGCAATGACTGTTGTGGAAAGATGTTAAATTTTGATGATGTTGAAATGTGAGACTGGGATCCTGAATGTGAGGATCTCTAATTTCCCTCTAAAGGGAAAGTTGCTCATAGCTGACAGTACTCCTCTAGCCCAGACTGCTGGTGAATAGGCGAGTACAGACCATTTTCCCAAGAAAATGCAGAGGCAGTGATCATTTCCAGTGGTTCTCCTTATTGTGCTGCCTGTCCAGGGTTCCTGACACTGCTAATCCACACATCTGTTCAACAACTGATGCCAAGAAGATGGTTAAACTGGAAATTATTCTTTAATTTATAGTTCTTATTATTTTTTATTGAGGTAAGAAAATTATATGTGTTTTAGGAGTATAGGTTATCATGCTACATCTACCGCCAACACATCTGTAATCCTCCACCATAGGACACTAGGCCCCTCTCCCCCTTTTGTTTCTCACCCCTGTCCTCCTTCTCTAGTAGCCTCAATTCTGTAGTCATAGTTCTAGGGTTTGTCTTGGCTTAGTTTCATCTGTTCCTTTGTTTTGTTTCTTTATATTCCACATATGGGTGAAATCATCCAGTGTTTGTCTTTCTCCTTCTAATTTATTTCATTTAGCATCATCTCCTCCATTCTATCTCCATTATTGCAAGTGACAATATTTCATCTCTTTTTTATAGCTGAATAGTATTCCATTATGTATATGTACTACACCTTCTTTAACCACTCATCAGTCATTGGGCTGTTAGGTTGTTTTCATAACTTGGCCATTGTAAATAGTGCTACATGAACAGGGGGGTACATATGTCCCTTTAAATTATTGTGTTTGCATTCTTTGAATAAATACCAAGGAATGGAATTGCTGGATCATGTGGCAGATCTATTTTTAACATTTTAAGGAACCTCTGTATTATTTTCATTAGGTGCTGGGCCAATCTACATTCCTACCAACAGTGACAGTGTCCTTTTTTTTTTTCTTTTTTGCATAGAAGAACCAAGGTGTAGGCCAGAGGTGTGGGGGGTGAGAGGATTCACCAGAGACAGAATAGGGAGGAGAACAGATGGATTTACTGAAATACACTGCTGAGGGAGCAGTGGGCGTGACAGGAGAGATCTGCTCTGTTGTATGTGGGTCAGCACCCCGGTCGGGGATTGACTCAGGCCATGGCAGTGATAGCACTGAGACTTAACCCCTAGGCCACCAGGGAGGCCTTGTCATTAATTTTTAAAATAATAAGAGCATAGATGACATTTCCATTTTAATCCAAATCTCTTGAGGATCCAAGATTCTTCAAAACGCAACCAAAGTATAGAAACTATAATACCAGGCATTGCATTTCACTGACTTAAAGGAAACGTTACATGAGGATGGACTTTCCTGGTGCTTCTTAAACTAGCAGTTGTCAACCTTGGTGCTGAGATATATTGATGTGTATGGTCAGTTGTGAAGTATATCATATGTAATATGTTACCAAGTCATTAAAAAATGCTGAAATTTTGCCAAAGATTTACTAGAAATTTAAATTAGATTAGGTTTAGGATGATTGCTAAGACAACATCACTTCTACCCAGCTGTGCTTGCACATGCTTTCTGGGGACTTTTGCCATGGGAGTGTGTTTTGTATGGATGACTTTCATTATGTTGGTTGGACCAAAAAAAGAGAACATATCATCTTTATACCCTTACATAATACTAGATGCCAATCTTTATTTTCAGAGATCCTCAAGGAGTACAACTGTGGTCATTGGGTTTCTCCCTAGTAGATCATGGCAAAAAAAGACATCAAAGAGATTATTATTTTTAATAGTCCTCCCCACCCCCCCGCCCACACACAGACACACACATTCCAAGCATACATAGAGTTCATTGAGTAAGGAAGGGACAGTGTTATTTCATGGAAAGGACACAGCAGTTAAGCCAAAATGACTGACATTTAACAGGCTGTGTGACCTTGAGGAAATCACTCAACCTCTCTGAGCTTTAGAGTTCTTGTTTGTAAAGTGGGCTAATGATAGTACCTACCTTGTTTAGAGAATAAGAACTAATATGCATGAAGTTGCTGGCACAAAAATTCAGGCACCTAGTGGCCTTCTTTTATTATGACAGCTACAGGATTGCCGTCGATGCTGTGATTCTACATCTTGCTCCAGTGTCTGTAAAAAGAGTATATTTTATGTGTGTGAGAATACAAACTCAGCATCTAACTGTTCACAGGAGACAACTTTGCTATCCTCACAGCTGGTACTTAAAGCATCAAAAAATATCTATACTCCAGGTATTTGTTAAATAATTCAGTCAGAATTTACTGCAATTTAGCACCTGCTAGAGGCTTGCCAATGGCAACTGATGTTTATTTTTTCATTTATTTACTACATGCTCATATAAACCATGTGGTTCTTACCACGTGCCCACACTACTCTAAGTGCCTTAAGAATATCCATTTTATCCTCACAACAACTCTGGATGTAGGTACTATCACCACCATTTTACAGAAGAGAGAACTGAGGCATAAAGTAAATTCCCCAAGATTACAGAGCTCATAAGTAGCAGAGTAGGATTTTAACCAAGGTAGTTTGTTCTCAAGTTCTAGAACTTGAGAACTTGACTACTATTTATGTGAGAAAGACTAACAATCATGTTGACCAGCTATTCTCCAGAATAACCAAGATTATCTGAGAGTATCAGAAAGCAAGATATCCAGACCTGTCACTTCAGCACCCTCTTCCTCCTTTCTAACAGTTTCATTCACAACCTTCAGTGCATGAGTCACCTGTCAAGATAAACATCTGCATCTCTGCTAAACTTGTTGCAGGTATTTCCTAACATGGAAACCCAAGTGATAAGCAGAGTGTGTTTTCACAATGCAACAAAAGCTGAGGCCTATACAATTTCTTTTCTACTTCCATTTCCATGGCTTCCCAGGTGCAGCCACCAGCTCTGTTTGGGCATCTGCTGATACTCATTTTCTCTACTTCCTTTAGAGGACATCTGTTATTGTCCCCGATTGTTCTGCTTTTCTTATTGATTAATCATATATAATTCCTCTGAATCTCTTGCATGTAGGGAGAGTATAAACCATAAGCCAATAAGAAGCTTATAATGATTTTTCTTACCATGTAAAATGTTTCAAGGTGTGTGGACTAAGGGGGGTGAAAAAAATAATGATATATTATCTATTATGAATAGCTACCATTTACCCATTGCTTGCTTTGCAGTAGGCACTGTGCTAAGTGCTTTACATACATTATCGCTTCTTAATCCTTGCAGACATGATTAATAAGCGATAGGACTTAAAACACTACACCATACTACATATGAATTCGGTTTGGACACAAATCTCATAGTTTTTCCTAAATCAAGCAAAATGTTTTTACTCCTTTTTATTTTTTAAATCCATGTTCAGTGTTTTATATCAGCATTAATACCAAAGTAGCTTATAAAATCTGCCTACCAGCCTTGCTGGGCAAGAGATTGGGGTGGGCAGGGGGAGGAAGGGAGGGTTGATCTGAGTTGGCTTTTTTCCCCTTTTAACCTCAGGTAATGAGCGTTGAATATAAAGGTTTTGTTTTGTAATACGCCACCACTAGCCGTGCATGACCTCCTGGTTTGTTGTATTCTTTTCCCTTCATCCCTTCTCATACTTTCTATTCTTCCCCAGGGACACCCACTACAGTTTGTGTTTGGATGTATTTATATATCTTTAAGCATATACCCTTGTAAGAGATGAAATAAGCTCTTGTTATACATTGAAATTTATATTAATGGCAGCATGCTACACCTCTTGAAGTGTTTCTTACTTTTCCCACCCAGTACTGTGTTTTTAAGATCTTGTCTTGTGGCCGTGTTCACATCGGCTTCTCCTTTGTAACTGCTGCCCAGGATTCTATTATACGCATCCACCATGCCTTCCAGATCTGTTACTCCAGTACTGGGCTGGAACAGTGCTCCAGTTCTGCTTTTACCCACAGCGAGGCACATGATGCTGAGGGAGAACTTCTTAGGGAGATATCCCAGGAGTGGTGTTGCTGGGTTATAGGGCATATGCATGCTTAATTACGCCAAAGATTTCCAGATTGCTTTCCAGAAGGGCTGTACCAATTTAAACTGCCACCAGTCAGGCACAAGAAAAAGCTCCAAACTACCACATCTTTGACGGTACTTGGCATTATCCACCTCTTTTCTTCTTCGTTAACCCCTTATCACAACTCACACTTTTACAGAAATAGATGTGAACTTACGTGAAAAAAAAATCTAATATTCAAGAATAAGAAACATAGCACGTGAAGTAGTTACAAGTATCCAGGGTTCAAGTCAGAGCTAGAGCAGGAAAAAGCTGTTGTAAAACTGCTGGGCAACAGGGCAGGGTTCCAGGAGGTGCCAGTGACCTCAAGCTCAGAGCAGGGTCCCTCGTGGCCTCTGCTTTCCAGGGGGTGGGGACAGCACCAGCTCCTGGGCCACCCAGAGAGGCTCTAGACCCACTTCCCAGGTCTGGTTGGCTTCGGGGCAGGCCACTTACAACCTGGGAAGCCTCCTCGGGGAAGATGTTGCTCAGGGCGACCCCCACCCGCAGCGAGTGTCAGCTTGCACAGGGGCGGTGCTTCCCAGGCCAGGGTTGCGCACCTCATCCTGTGCCCAGGACTAGAAAAGCCAATCTGGGGGAGCCCTCGGTGCTCTGGGGGTGTCAAGGGTGGCTGAGCAGCCTCCTGGGGCAGGTGATCAAAGGGCCGCCCCTCCGCAGGCATGCTGAAGAGCGTGGCCTCTGGCTGCTCCTGACCCCGCTGGCGGTCAAGGGGAGTGCAGGAGAACCCCCACTGAGCAGCAGAAGAGAAAGAACTGTGTGCAGGCCTGCTCCCGTGGGAGGGGAAGTGCTGATGCATCTGGAGGCCCCTGATCACCTTGGTAGGCGAATTCAGGGCTCCCTCCGCAGCACCTGTTCCCCAAAGTCCTTGTCCTCAGTCTGCGGATCTTGCCAACTGCGACCAGTGCCCGCGTGCTGGAAGAAGGACGGTTTGAAGAAGATCCCGATCCACAGCTTGGCCTTCTGCCCCGGGGTCTGTCTTAGGGTACCGACATTTCGCCACAGAACACGGTAAAGGAGCCTGTCTCTGGCTAGTCCTCTTAGAACATTACCCACCTTTGTAATCATAAGATTTGACAGATATAAAACGGTATTGATTAGTAAAAGCCTTCTACAGGTTTGGAAGACGTGAGCACGCCACTGAGGCAGCGCGTGGTTGCACGATGGGTTGCGCAGAGGGATTGCGTGGTGGGGTTTCCTGAACACAGGGTCAGGGAAGCAGCTGTCTGCCTCTGAGCCCTTCCTAATGGGTCTGTGTACTCCTTAGACCATCTAACATTCTTTGCGTTTTGCAGTAGTTATGTGCGTCCTTGTCTTCCCGGAGCAACCCACAAGTTATAAACTATGCCATCCTCACCTTTGCACGTTTCCTGCAATGCTTTGTAGCAAGCCCCTCAGTAAATTTTCTAAAAGGAATTGTCTGAATTTCTGGAAGGTACTGCTCGCTAATTAGAGGCCATTAGCTGGGAGAGGATGGGTTGGAGTAAGGCATAGAAAGCCACAGGTGACTTGCTGGTGGGGGCACGACAGTGGCAATACCTGATGGGTCATCCAAATATTGCCTCAATTACAAATAAATTGATTTTTTTTTAAAAGGAAGAAAGCCACAGGTGATGTTTTTCTGTTCTAGTGGGGTAATTCGTTCCCTCTCTCCTTTTATGGACTATTTCTCCAACCCCCTCTTTAGCCAGAGGTTCTTTCTTATATTTACTTGGAAAAACTATTTGAACATACAGGATTTTTCTCCCTAAATTAACAACTGAAAATTAAGCCAGACTGTTGACTCGTCCTCTCTGATAACCAGCCTCCTGGCTGGACTTGGGAAAGGAAGTTTACAGAGACAGCAGATACTTTTCTCTTAGCCAGGGACTCAGGTCCCAACCTTGTTGGGCAGAGTAGATGATGTGTTTCATAATGCATGAGTGTTTATTTAACAAACAGCAGACACTTTCTAATTAAACTGCTGTTGAAGATACAGACAGCGTAACCTTTCCCTCTGGGCTGGGTACTCACTGGCTTCTCCAAGGTGCTGACCCTCACTAACCCACAGGCCTCTAGGGCAGGACATGCTGTGGGAGTTATTAAGAGTCGGCTGGGTCAGTGTGGACACCTCTGTTGAATCATTCAGCAGCCCAAGCCCAGGCTTTGGTAGTTTATCTTCCCTGCAGTGAATTTCTCTTTATGCCACAGATCTTGGAGAGCAGTATAGGGGAAGACCCTTATACTGGAATTCATAGGAAAAGAAAGTTCAAGGTAAACTCTTGAAGGAAATTCCATACAACTTCTGACTTTGAAGGGGTAACCAGTGACTCTTGCACATCTCCTCCCATTACTTCATGAGCTGCTCTGAGATACAGTTGCTTTTGGTTTTTAGGGTTTAATCTGTAAAGCTGAGTCCTAAAATATATTTTTTAAAGATTTATTTATTTTTGCATACAAGCTGGGGTGCAGGCCAGAGGTGTGGGGCGGTGAGAGGGTTCACCAGAGACAGAGTGGGGAGCAGAACAGGCAGATCGACTGAAACACACTGCTGAGGGGAGCAGCAGGCAAGGAGAGGTCTGCTGCACCATGTGGGAATCTCCCTGGCCGGGCATCGAACTCGCACAGCAGCCCCTGACAGCTCCACAGCACTGCGCTTAATCTGTTGCGCCACCAGGGAGGCCCCTGAGTCCTAAAATATTAAACACATTTCATACTTAGGCTTTTGTAAGGATGCTTTTCTCTATTGTGGTTTTTGTATTTGGCAGCATAGACTTGATTATGCTGCAGTAACAAATTACCCCCAAATCCTTGTGTCTAACACAACGTAGGTTTATTTCTCACCCATATTGCAAGCTGAACACTGGTTATAATGGACTCTGCTCATTATACACATTCAGGGACGCAGATGGAGAGAAGCACTGTCATTTTATGATGTGGCATCTCCACATGAATCTTTAGGGTTTTCTACTGCAAAGGAAGAGAATGAGGAATGTGTTTACTAGTTCTTATATACTTTATTTTTTAAAGATTTATTTTATTTAGTTATGCATACAGGAACTGGGGGCTAGCCAGGGGTGTGAGGGTAAGCAGATTCACCAGAGACAGAGCGGGGAGAAGAATAGGCAGATTAGCTGAAATACACTGCTGAGGGGAGTAGCGGCGAAACAGGAGAGGTCTGCTGCACCATGTGGGTCAGCTCCCTGGCCTGGGATTGAACTCATGTGCAGTGACTGGTAATAGCTTAATAGTGCTAGAACTTAACCCCTGAACCACCAGGGAGGCCCCGCTTACATACTTTTCAGTTTCATTGGCCAAAGCAAGTCTCATGGCTATGCTTAATTACAAGGTGCTGGAGAAGTATACATCTCTTGTTTTCCTAGAGAGAAGGGAGGGCAGGAATTAACACAGTACATGATGAATGTCTACCATGGTTGATGTTGCACATGAGAAGATGGTGGCAATTTTGTTACATTCCGGAAGATTACATACAGATAGGATCATGTACTTGTCCCTGCAGAGAAGAGAATTGCAGACTCTTAGGATGTAAGTGTCTTTGGGGGACAGAGGCTAGTGAATTCAAATGGACATCTTCAGGGTCTAGAGGGTCATGCCACAGGGCATCAGAATGAAGAGTGAGGATCAAGATGAGATCTTGTCCATACAAGGACAAGATCCTCCTTTAGGTGGAACAGTTCTGCTTTTACAGTGTATGCTTCTAAAATGCTGTGATTTCCAATCCTAAACTTCCTTGATCACTCTTCCCAGTATATACTTCCACTTACTATTTGCCCTTCTTAAACTCAACACTCAGCCATGACCATACTCTTCTATATGTGATCCCATCCGTGAAGTGGCAAGAAGACCCGTTAGTTTTCCTTGCTTTGGGCTTTTATTCTGGCAACTAGCATTTTGCTAGTCTTCCTGATAATTGTATTTTTTTGGTTCATTAGAAGACTCATATGGGTCTCTCTAACCTAAGGAGGCATTTAAGATTAAAAAAAAAAGAATAGGTTGTGGTAATTTATATTTTTCCAAGATGTCCACAGTAGTATTTTCTGACCTGTATATTTTCCTGTGATGTCTCTCATCAAGTTCAAGAGGTAGAATTTCTCTTTCTACCCTCTGGAGTCTGGGCAGTCATAGGATGGCTTTGACTAATAGCATATGGTGGTTTAATGCTCAGGCAGTTCTGGGAGTGGCCATTTATTATCTGGAAGTTTCTGACTTGGAAGTCAGTTGTTAGAAATCTACAAGGTGCTAAGAGATCACAAGATTGTGATCTCTAAGAATCTACAAGATTGCTAAGAGATCATCATGTTATGAGATGACCCAGCTTGGTGTGGAAACCTTGGAGAATGAAGTTCAATATGAAGAGAGAGGTCAAGGAGGCATCATCTACTGAGTGAGACGCCATCTTGGACCCCTGCTCAAGGAGCCTTTGCCTAATAGCAGCTCAGCTCTGACTTGTCTGACTGCAGCCATGTGAGGGAACTTCCCCTTGACCCCAGCCAACTCACAGACAATGAACACATGGTTCTAAGTCACGGCATTTTGGGATATTTGCTATGAATCAATAAATAACCAAAAACGAATTTTGTCCAAGAGTCAAATTCTTAATATTCTTAGATGTCAATTTTTGCTGAAGAGGAGTGTCTAGAAGACATGACCTTATGATCCTAAGAAATCATTTTTCTAGTTGTAAGGTATTACCTTAAACTTTTTTAGTTGGTACAACGTGTCATAGGTCTTATCTTTGATTTGGATATAATTCTAAGACTATGTTTTATAGAAAGGGCCTTAAAACTGATCATTGCCCAAGCCTGATTCTTAATTTGAAAACCTTTCTCTGGTTGGAAGACTGGGATTGAAAATACTTCTATTTTCAAACACTTTAATTCTCTGATTCAAAATCCTGTATATTTCCTCTAAATTCTGTTTGAAAATTGAAAATTTCTTCCCAGCTCATTTCTATTTATCCCTTATTATAACAAGATAAAATAAACCCATTAGCCATTTGAAAATTTCCTTAGCCAATTCCACCAGTTCATCAGGTATATTCTCACTCTTCTTGTTACCCTGTAGGTGATGATTTCAGTAAATTTCCTAAGACTTGTCATCTTTTCTCCAGCCTCCAGTAACAATTTATTCACTTTCCTTCCAGCCTCCACTAACACCTCTCTGGAGGTCCGTTAGCCTCTGCTTCCTGCCTGGTCCCAAAGGAATGCTATAAGCTTTAGGTTCCTGTTTTGCCAGCATGGCACACTTCTTACATCAATTTCTGTTCTGATTGGAAAAGCAAAATGCTCCAACACAGGGTGGATTAAAACAACGGATTTTTAAATTATGTATCAGAATTCTGGGAGTTGATTGTGGCCAGTTGAGTATTTTTCTAGTCTATGTCATGTCAACTGGCCCTTCAGTCATCTGGCATCTGGGTGAGCTGGGACACCCCAGGTGCCCTGTTTACATACATGGCTGGTTGATGAGAGATCTTGACTAGAGGGAACCTACACTGGCTTTTTCACATGTCCTAAGGTCCTCACAGCATGGTGCCTGGGCCCAAGAGGGGGTATTGTAAGACCAAACATTTTCAAAAAGCCAGGTGGAAACTAAACACTTCATATGGCCCAGCTTTAGTGGCTCCTATGTCACCTCCACCACTGGTCACTTTTTTCTGTTGATCAAAAGTAAGTGAGAGGACCAGGCCATAATTGTGGTAAGGGTACCATACCAAGGTATAAAGATTAGGAGACATGTTGATTAGGATCCCATTTGTGGGGATCAGATACTTAGGTGGATAGAGACATGATGGGGGAAATAACTTGGATGAAAATGTGGTTAATGTGAATTTCACCGGGGTCTGATTGTTAGTTAGCAATTGTCCTTATTTTGGAGTTTAGGTTAAATGAATGGGTGGTGAATTGGCCCTTGTCTACACCCATCCTCTGAGAAGGAACAGTATCCAATTAGCAATGGACAGGGCTTACTGACCAGTACGCACAAGTAACCTTTAGTCTCCTGCCATGTTTCTTCCCAGTGGCATCAAACAGTTTTTTAATGAGATCTATTGAGATATGCTGACAGATTTTCCCCTTTCCTTCCTTATCTGGCTCCATGTAAATGCCCTATCAAGAGGTGAGACCTGGGCTTTTGAGATGGATATATAAGAGCAAAAGAGAACTAGAATATCACTCTTTTTTTTTAAACTGATCCTCAGCATTCTGAGTGCCAACAGGGTGGAATTCAAAGGCATATCAGGCATGGCTTGGAACCCTACAGCCAAGGATCTGGGAGAGGGGCCCTGGGGAGCAGGGAGGGGGAGGCAGAGCTGAAAGATGTTTCCATTCTGTGAAAGTGGTTTTGCCTTTGAGGCAGCAACAGTAATATTTCATGTCTTCCACCTTTAAATGTCAGTCTCTGCAGCCGCCTTATCTCCTGTAGCACATTTCAATTAGGTATTCCAAATCACATTCTTTTCTTCCAGGACAAATATGCCAGAGGTGATATTTACTGTTACAGCAGCATTTTAAATACTTAGGGGGGAAAAAGCCTTAGTGAATAGCAGTTTCTCCCTTATAATAATAATAAAACACAGTGATAATGGAGAGAAGAGGTGAATTCTGGGTTTGATGCCAGTAATTGGCTGATTTAAGTGAACATCTTTTGTCTTTGCTCTTTTGTTCCCCCTCTCCATCCTGCCTCAGTGTGAAAGTTATAAAGCTTGGGTCTGTCTAGAGCTACCTCCCACATCGTGAGAGGTTTGTGAATGCCTTGGAGGTTCGTGAATGCCTCCTAGGACGGTTTCTGTCTAGAGACAACTGGGTGCCTACTTCACCCACTACCTGTTCCTTCTTTTGTTTTGGGGAAAGTTTGCATGAAATCAGAATTTCTATTCTGTAGTAATTTATCAGGCACCACAGCATACTTCTCACCAGTGGCAAACCTGTGGCTCTCCATGAACACCACCAACCCACCTCCTGCAGACGTTGCTTGAGAAGCTTGTATGTTACGTGCTTCCTCTTTGGACTCTAGTCTCAACTGTTTGGCCTGGTATTGAAGGTCCTGCTCTGTGGCCTGCTTTTCTCAGCTCCCCCTTACTGGCCCTTCTCACCACTTGTTCACCGGGCCCATGTCTTCTTTGCCTGTCTAGTAGATTTTGCACATTCTTCCTTCCAAATCTCATGTAGGCCTTGCACAGGGTCGGTACGTGGTGTTGGCTGGGTGGGCTGTCTCAGTCAGTGCTTTTCCCTATATTGAGGGCTCTTCCAGTAGATCTTGTCTCCATATTTCTGATTCCTGACCATACTTACGGGGTGAGATTAGGCCTCCCTTTCTCCTTGAAGCCTCCTCTGACCTCCTTAGCCTTCAGTGCTGTCCCACTTTCTGAATTTTAAAGTGCTGCTTATCATCGCTGCTCATTTTGGCACTTGGCATGTGCTATCTTCTGCTGTTTTGTGTGTCCATATGTTGTCTGCTCCACTAGACTGTAAGTGATTTACAGGCAGGGATAACTGTGCCCTGGGCTTGTTTTCTATCCCCTTAGAATCCAAAGTAGTTCCTTGAACATGAAGGTGTGCAGTTAATAGTCATTGATTCATTGACTAAGTGGATAGACCAAAGACCAAGTCAGCATCCTACGAACCTATCTTTTGGTGCCACTCTACTCAGTTTTGAAACCATAACTTGCCTAAAACAAGGATTTTCATTTTACCATTTCTTCCAGAAACACATCTCTGCTGCTTGCATTTCTCAGAAGTGAACGCTTTTGCCCCGGCCTGATCCCTGACATGGTGATTCAGGTGAAGAGCTTTCCTGGCATGTGAGGACTCTGAAGGCACATGGGGTTTGCCACATGTGATGCTTTGAAGCCACAGTGTATCAGTCACTAGAGGAAGGGAAAGAGACCTTCAGACCGTGTTCTCCAGTTTAAGTTCATAGCCCACGAGAGTGGAATCTCAGACAATCGCAGCTTTGTCTGGTCTCTCTCTGCCTCAAGTTCCCCATCTGTAAGATGGATCTAATAATAGCTGTCTTCCTTCTAGCTGCCAACTGATAATAAATGTAAAAGGATTTGTTGTGGAACACTATGAATGTTAGGACTCAACCAGGCAGCGTCTTGTAACCAGAAGCTATTACTGATGATTGGGTGCTTACTCTGTACCTCACTCTGCACTTAACATAATCAGAGGTCTCCCTGCAGTGTAGACCAGGTGAGGGATGGGAGATTTGGTAGGGCCTGTGTGCTCTGCTCCAGACGGAGATGGAAGCTGGGTAAGGGGTTGGAGCCTGGTCGCTGCATCTGAAAGTTTAGTAGCAACAGTTAGGTGAGAGGAGGTGAAGCAAGTGGCAGGAACTTGGCCGGGGCCTGCCTTGCCCACTTTGCACTGCTGCCACTCTGCCCCTTAGACTTCTCAGAATGCTTGGCTTTGCTGGCTCCACTTACAGAAAATCTGCCTCCGTGAGGACTTTTGGTGTCCACCTCCCTGATCACACTCATAGCCACAGTCATCCTGGGCATGCGTGCTGAACCTGCTTCCCGCCAAAGAATGCTGAAAACCCAGGCCCCCGACTGGTCCCATACTGGCCACGTCTGCAGCCGGACAAGGACACACGGGGACTTAGGCCCCAGAGTCTTCTGTGCTGGCCCATGTTTGTCATGGTGTGCTGGTGAAAGGAAGCAGACACAGAAAATATCTGCTGTGGAGGCAGAACTTCTCAGACTAAAATGTTGTCGGGCCTTTCTTCTCCTTTCTTTTCAAGTATTCCACATGGTAGCCACAGCTGAGTAAGGGAAAGCTAAGCACTTTAAGTGGGTGCTGCTTCTCTGGGTCAAATTAATAACCCACGCCTCCCAAACTGGCTGTTCAGGTGAGACAGACCTGCCAGAAAGCTCTGGGTGGTGAGGAGCCCTGGCTGGAGAGCCAGACTCCAGTAGCAGTGCCAGCTGGCAGCAAAGTAGTCAGGTGCAAGCTAGCTCTGCTTCCTCCCTGCCCTCACCCTTCCTTCCTTCCTTCCTTCCTTCCTTCCTTCCTTCCTTCCTTCCTTCCTTCCTTCCTTCCTTCCTTCCTTCCT